>DWNE01003787.1:0-16138 GCA_018249875.1 Cecropterus toxeus
GCTTATTACAAGAAAAATAAGAAATAAACTATATGTCTATAGATAATAAATTTAATAAAAATGTTGAAAACATTAATATTTTTTATTTTGTACTAATGGAGTACCTAAATATTTTTTTAAACCATAAGTGTCAAAATTAACTGATAAAACTTACAAAAACTCTAAAACTTAATCAAATTAATTAGATACTTATAAGAATCTGACACCAGGAATATTAAATTTGAATCCAAAAAATAAAAATAAAACTCTGAAAATTATTAAATTAAACATTACCTAAAGAAGTAATCTAATCTTATAATTAATATATAGATATAACTGTACTATATATTGTATTTGGAAATATACAATATATAGTACAGTATAATGTGTGTCATGAAAAACCTGAATAAACTTTGTATGGTTTATAATTTAATGGTACAATCAACGTGATTCTTACCTGCAAGTCCCATGAGGACGGAATAAGAAGTAAATAAACTAAATTCGATCAAGTCAATGTGGTACTTCTCCAACATGTACAGAAACAGTATAGCGGTTTCCCCTGGAAGAAAAAAATATAAAAAATGCATATAAAAGTCAAAGGGTTTTAAATTAATGTCAGTACTTGATTGTAACTGATATAGAGAATATACCTACACTCAGGGGCTGATCTACATATTTAGGCATTTCGATTAAAAAATAACAAGATGTGCTTAAAAAACACACAAACAAATTTAACCCTGATGTGCATATTTAGGCAATTCAATTACAAAATAACAAGATGTGCTTAAAAATCCAGCAAAATATATCCTTATATAAATGGACAAAAAAATAAATAATTTTCATGAAAATTGAACAACAATAATGACGATTGCTATAAGGGGGACTCCTTTAAATATTTATTTTATTCTGTTTTTAGTTTTCGTTATTATAGGCGCAACAAGGACAAAAGTACATCTGTGAAAATTTCAATTGTCTAACTATCATGGTTCACGAGATGCAGCCTGGTGACAAAGAGACGGACAGATGGACTTACGGATAGATGGACAGACAGCGAAGTCTTCGTAATAGCGTTCCGTTTTTACCCTTTAGGTACGGAACTTTAAAAAATAACCATCGATGCGAAAAAGCTGTGTACGAAAAAACGTAAATAGTACGAAAAAACAAGTGAATTACATAATTATGCAAAACGTTTACTTTGTGCAACCACTTTCCGTTTCGCAGACCCTCCTGTTTACAGTTTTAGGTAACTTCCTAGGTTTACAACATAGTTTTCTGCTTTGGGTATAGTAAGACACTATTGTGCCTATGTATGTATTCATGACTTTTTTTCGTGAAGAGGTCAGGTTGCCCAGAGGAATTAGTACTAAAGTTTCGCTTTTACTGTTCGACGATTCACTTACACTTTATGGGCGTAAAATGGGCATCTAGAACTTTCTATTTAAATTAATCAAAATAATTATATTGCAACGTAATTGTGAAATAAATATTTGAAGATGAATTTTATTGGTTTTACAGTACAGTTTTACTGTTTAATGTACCTACGCGAACATTATCAATGTAATTTTTGATTACAACATTAGTATATACGTACCAAATACAGGTCCAAGGATTACTATATGTGCCCACAAAACTAATATAACTTGCACTAATTGATATCCTCTTGATAAAAATAACAAGGAAAATGTATCCCATACGTTCAATGGATGAAAAAATTCAACGAGTTTTTCAGAAAACGTTTCTTTATCTGAGGGGTTATTCTTGACATTATGTATTCTGAAATATGTGTAAATAAGAGCAAATCCATAGAATATGATATTTAGGCCAAATATTCCATAGTAACCAACGGTTTCGGTTAAAATTCCACTCAATGCTGAACCTATAGGAATCCCAAGAGTCACGATGACAGCTACAATTCCGATACGAAATGTCCGCGACTCTAATGTGGTTACATCGGCAATATAACTATAACATCCCATTAATGCTATCGACAATCCACCAGTTAAGGCTGTTGGAATAGATTGCATTATTCCGGTCACCCACAAAGGCCACTCGAAGTAATAAACTGTTAGCATCATGCCTATAGCGGACAGCAATTCACCAATGATCGGTACAAGCATCAAAGCTTTTCGGTTTCCAGTTCTGTCACTCCAAGCGCCGACGAATAGTATAACTATCGCTGGTATACCACTTTGTATCGGTTGAGTCCAACCTATCATATTGGCTACAAGGATTTGGGCTTGCTGCGAAGCATCTGATGTAACCGTATCATTCTCGTCAACGTTACCAAGAATTATATTTTCACACATATTTTTAGGGTGACCTAAGTCCGTAAAACATGCTTTCTCCATATTAAGCTTCTGAACTGTCACAGCCGATATCACGCTAGGAAGAATATAACATAACAGAAACGGTTCAACAGTAAAAAACGTTATTAGGCTCTTTATTTTGTCACCAATCGATATATTAGTAGGTTCCGGGTCATTTACCACATCACTGTTTTTATTTACATTGCCTGTAGTATTTTTGTCGGTGTTTTCCTTAAATTCAATAATATTTTTATGCAGATTTCTATTTTTACGCATTTTATCCACATTTTCACAGTCACTTGGATTCGTTTGTTCCATATTAGGTATGTTAACACAGATTATTATCTCGAATATCCAAACTTGTTTATAAGTCCATTAATTTGAAAACACGAAACGCAACTGACTTTAGTGAAGCTGTAGCGCTTCGGAAACTTGTTTGTCATCTAATTATACTGTAGAGTCGAGTTAGATTCCTACAAGTTTTGTGGTTTGCTATAGGAGTCCTTCAAGAAAGTCAAAGTTCAAGAGGATATTATTAACCTAAACAATGTAATATTATTTATATGATAAAATAATCACTGATTGTGGATAGGACCCTTAGTCTGCCTTAGGTAAAAAGTTTTAAGAGATACGTGTTTATTGGCTTGATATGCAAAATTAGTCTGTATTTTTGGATGAATTGTTTTGTTATTTCTTAGGTTTGAATTTTATTATTTTTTGGATTACAGGTTATCAGGTGCAGAACATACTTATCAAATATCCCGTTCTCGTATAAATTTTCAACAAGTCTAAATTCGGAACGGATTTTCATTTTTTAATACACCTAGAAGTTAAGTCGGTGGTATCGTAGAGTACCTAGTATATTTAAAAATGTAGCTGTTTTAATTATCTATATTATAATAATATATACCTACGTAATATTGCTCCTCAACCTCGTCTTGGTGACCTTGAGAGTGACCGAGACTTGAGAAGTAACAATAAGTCGAGTGCTGACTTCTAAATTGTGTAAATTTGATTTTAATCTTTATTCACTGTTTTTTGTAGTTATATAACTAAGAGAGAAATCGGAAAATGTTACCTATATATGAAATACTGAAACGCACTTATAATATCAGGTAGCACCTTTATCAGGCTCTTAAGATACAATTTGTACTAAATTATATATGCAAGTAAGAAATAAAATGTATTTGATACGGACTACAATTAAAGATAGTAAAGTGCTGGCACGTTTAATCGTGTCCAGTAGGTAGGTATGTTTCATACATCTATACTAATATGTAATATTAGATGAACGCTCTAATCTCAGGAAATACTGGTTCGAATTGAAAAAATCTTTTTGTGTTGAATAGTAAATTCATCGAGGTAGGCTTTAGGCTATATAACATTACGCTATGACTCATAAGTGAGGAACAGCAACGAATAATGTTGCAAAAACGGGAAAATATGTTTATTGAGAGCTTTCTACAGCTAGTTGAATATAAGAATTTCTAACCTGATATTTGGTTGAGAAGGTATTTTTATATTACATGTCATATACCCATTTGTACATCAATTAACAATATTATCCGCGCACATATTTGTTTTTACAACCGTGTTCTTATAGCCTGCTTATTTAAGTTAAGATTTTAAAAGACGCTTCCGCGAGCTCTCAACTTGTTTCCTAGGTTTATTATTATTTATTTTAGTGTAGTTCATATCGTTGCTTGTTCTATTACTTTGAATAAGATCCGAGGCACCTCTCTGGAATTTAAAACACGAACTACGTAGGTTTAATGATAATAATTCGCTAAAATTTAAATTAGAAATGAGGTAATAAAAGAAAATATTGCATTATGATCAGTATCAGGCGCTCAGGTACGTTGAGAAGGCGCTAAAACAACCATTCAGTAATCTATAATAATATACTTCCTCTCGAGTCTGAGGTTTAATTTCAATTAAAGTTAATCAAATTTATTGTCAGTTGCTTAACAATAAAAAGAAACACCTTTAAAAATTCCCACAGGTCTGTGAAATCTAGTACCTACATGTTTAGCGCACTTGGTTAGCGCGGAAGAGACCCAGTTGTGAGACAATAATGAGTTGGTGAGAATTGTAGCATGTTAAAAATACGTTGTTTTTGATGGTCACGGCCGATTATGTTGGCTTTGATGGCTTAAATTTTAGATGAAATAACAAGCACAGTAATCTTAAACAAACTTAACGAATACTGTGTAAAACTTTAAGGCATTTAAATTTCTTCATGATGTTTTCTTTCACGATTAGGGTTAATGATAAATAATTTGTCAGACACAACTTCGGGAAATCGGAGATACGTGCTTGGAATAAGAAGCTCTGATCCCTTGTGAGAGGGATGTCGGGAAATAAGTATCTTGGAACACGAAGCATGGATCCCTAGAGTTACTTATATGACTTAGATTATCAGTTTACTTTTATATATGCCACAGATCACATAAATTATTAACAAATATACAATTAAATCTGAACTCAATCAATTTTAAATATTGCGATGATAACAGTGATGATTAATTATGATGAATTACAGTAAAATAGGAGTTGAAAGTCTGTGGAAATTGGAAATAAATTAATAGATTTTATTTATTACATATTTTATTAATGTTAAGTATCAGAAATATTAAATAATTTTTTGGAAACAACCACCACCTATGTTGACGCACGTGTATTCTTTTGGGATAAATTTTACCTGTTATTTTTTGATTCCTAGACTTTTATAAGGTAAGGCCATGATATGGTATAGTTAGGTATTTTAATTATTACACATGACATATGTATATGTCGCAAGTAGCGCAATTAGCCGTGCAACTAACAGTCTAGAAACTTTAAACGGCTCCATTCAAATAAACTACTTGAATTTTTAATTATATTTCTCAAGAAGTGTACTTTCATACACTAGGTTTGTGCATCAGAGGCTCATTAAAGTAAAATAGGTATTTTAGAACCGAGTAAAACAATATGATATTGATTTATTTCAACACGCATCTTAAAATTTCTGTAATGATTGACATAAATGACTCTTCATCCAGTAAATTGCTATCTTCAATGTCTACCACTAGCTAAATTTCCTGCAATGGAATAAATTAAAGCGATTTACATTTCCCTAGAAAGCCATTATACGTTTCATTAATTAGCTCATTTAAATTTAAATGTTTTTCTTAAACAACTTCTGATCAAAGCCTCCTTCTTGGTTTACCGCGGATTTTGCATTCGTTTGATTAGCGAAATACACTGTCTTGTAGAAATATGTGGTTGTATATAGTGACTATTTTAACAAAAACGACTGTAAAAAGGCGTTAGCTAGCTAAATTTGTAACGATAAAGTGGGGTCAATTGAAACGTTTTCGAGAAAATTATTATTTGTGATTGCAATTTACCGCCTAAGCTGTCGGTTTCCATTGTAATAAGATTATTTAGGTAGATGGTTCACAATTTTAGATAATTCGGTTCAATATAGGCCCTTTATTAAAGTAGAAACTACCTACTTATTTAGAAAGGTCTGGAAAAAGTTTCAAACGTCACCGAAATAGTGCGTGAGGGTTAGTTGAAATCGATATATTTTAACTATTTTAACAAATATTTTTAATTACCTTCAAGGCATCTAAAATGATAACTGTGATAGTTATTACTTGTATCAAAAGGAAAAAAAAAATGCCATCATGGGACGCCTGGCAGATGTAAAAATCCTGTTCTTAGTAATATGCGTAAAATACAATATTGCGACAGGAACTAAATATATAGCATAATGAAAATAATGCCGTCTAAGGACAGTACCCTACGCTAAGTTGAACTAACACCGCGGCCCTTGACTTTTGCTAAACTATTATTTTTATTCCTTTTCATTTTATGACGATCAAAAATCTGAATATTTGTTTGTTAATGGGTGTCCTAGTTATACCTAAATTTCCTTTATTGTCAACCTATTTACTGTTTCACTGTTAAGCACGGGTCTGATAGTAGTTCAGGCCACAGTACACTACACTGAACCTAGAAAACTTTGTTAAAAATTATTGAAAATTTTTAGTTTTAATCTTACTATTGTCATCGTTATAATAAGTAAAAATGATTTCGAAAAGCTACGCTTGTGCTACATCCATAATTAAGTTTTCCAATTTTCCTGTAATCTGTAATTAGTAAAGAAATTAATAAATACTTAAAAGGTATATACCTTAATAAACATTATTTAGAATTTCATTCTATAATTAATTATTAATTCCTTTTGTTTAAATACCAAACAGCGTTGCCGCCTATAGATTTATTAAACTTCGTTTTCTATTTCAAAATAATTTATTTTATTAGGCTTCAGAATTCTTGCTTATTCTCTTCCTCCTCGAAAATCCTTTGAAATAACATCAATAATATTCCACATAGAGTTCGTATCTTTGAACGAGTAATTGACTATGCTAATCTTTATAACAAAGTAATAAATAACATAATTATATTGAAAATAGAAGTCTTGTGTAATAAACATGATATTGCGCAAGTGAGATATATTGCTCAGTATAATTTGACAGGCGCTTCACACATTTTCAACGTAGATTTATATAAGTTTTATACCTACTACTAACAATATGTACATATTTTTACTGGTTATCTTTAAAATAGGTAGACTGATTATTTAAGTTATAAAAATATATGTTTATATTTTTTTACACAAAAGGCAAAACAAAATTATAAAAAAAACTCATTAGCGTCCCTTTATATTTAAATCGACTTCAAAAAAGGAGTAGGTAGGCTCTCAATTCGACTTTGTATATTTTCTTCGATGCAGTTGATGGCTGCAGCGCATAAACCAAATAAATAGGTTTACATATAATATTTTAATGTCAGGCACTATAAAATATAACTATACTAGGACGGATTATTAATAAAAAATAGGAACAATACCTACTGATCTATTGCCGATTGGAGACGAGGGTTAGTGTAAACTCTGCAGCTCTGTCAAAATTCATAAACCGCCCTAAAGGGATAAACTTTAACAACTGTTGTTGATAACCGGAACAGGTTGCTTGTTTGCAAGTCATTTCTGTTTATGATACACTAGAGCTATTATCTTGAGCGCTTTATTAGATTACGCAAAATAAGTTGAGAAAGTGGCAGCCCTGGATCTTTAATTATTTTAGGTGGGGCAAAAATTTAATGACGCCCACTTGTCCACTTGAATTTATTTTTGCCATATTAATCACTTCAGCCATCAGATGTCTAATAATTGGTGGGCATTAAAAAGTATACACATGTGTTAAGAGAAATGATGTGTGGTGATGATGATGAGTTTGAGATTTGCCGCCCTCTACACTTGCCGCTCGGGGCACAGGCGCCGGCTTGCCCCCAGGAGTGAAAGTGGGAATGGATTGACTCCTAACGCCCCACTGCAACACTGGAAAGGAAGAAGAAAGAAATAATCTTTATTCACAAAGAATATTATGTACAGCACAATAAAATGAAAATGAAAATGAAACCAAATATAAATAATAATAATAAAAAATTAAGTCATAACAAAACAAAACACAAATTAAAAAAGTCACATTAAATGACAGTGCTGTGTGTGTATCGTGAATAGTATTTACACGCTCATTTTTGCCACGGACGCGTAAGATGTGGAATGAACTTCCTCCTGAGGTATTCCCGGATGATATGGGGCTCTACAAAATTGTGCGAAAAGAGCTCTCTTTCAAAGCCGACAATGCATTTGCGACTCCCCTGGTATTGCAAATTTTCATAGGAGACGGAGACTACTTTCCGTTAGGTATGCCATCTGCCTCATTATTTGGTTTAAGTATGAAAAAATAAAATCCCAAAGCCAGCAACTCTGAAGCAACAAATTCCGATATTCAGAAAAGCTTACAGTATTAAGGAGTTACACACTAGTTTTATATTTATGTATAACATTTGGTGAAGAATAAATTATGAATGAGTATTAACATATCTTGTAACTTTATTAATATAACAAAATTATTTAGCAACATTTAGCGATCAAAAAACATGACTGAAAAACCTTTTTATATACCATAGCTGGGCACAGGTATAGCCTACTGGGGGAGGCATTTTTGTTGACGGGAGGGAGGAATTTTTCAAATGGCACCTCGTGCTGTGTGAGCGTCGTTGGTTTAAGTAGTAGCATCCATCCCTCCATCCTCAGCGCTATGTTCCTCTGGTTCGTCTGTTGGGCCGCAACTTCAAGTATAAACGACGATCATAAATACTCTTGCAGTTCACGAACTGAGGGAAGGTTGAAGAGTACTTCACCTCGCTTTTCCAATGCTTATTGTTGCAGAGGTATCAGTTATATGATTTTAGACTTATATTATCGCGGAATTGATACATTTAAATATATTACGGGTACTCACAACATGCGGTTTTTTAATTTCTTTTTGGCGATATTTCGGCCCAGTTACATGAATAGTGGTCACAGCGAAACTGACAACGATTCATGTAACAGGGTCGAAAGTCGGCAATAAGAATTTCAAAGAACCCCATATCGTGAGTACCCGTAACATATTAGAAAGGGTTAGTGGTCCGTGTTAAATGTTTGCAAACCGCTCAGGCCTCCGCCGGGTTTTAACGACTAGCTATGATAACAACTAGACCGATGGATTAACCTTACCTAGGCAGTCCATGAGGACGTTTAACTTTCATCACTAGCAGGATGACCGCTAGTAATAAAAATATTTACCTACACTTTCTCATGTACTCAGCATCATTATAGTAAATTGATTCTACGATGGTCAATCCACTCATTTGGCACAACAATGACGTAAATGCCGTAAATGTATTAGTAATGTGCATGCATTGACGTTGATGCTGTTCAAAATGAGCGAATCGTTAAATCAACTAAGTTTTCATAATTATATTAGGTATATAAAAATACAGTACATCTCATAAAGATCAAATAGATCTCCTACTGTACATATATGATATTGATAAAACATGACCACCTATCGTACCAATAACAATTGAAAGTACCTATTACTGTATGTTTATTTGAAGAAGGAAAGATACATTTATTGGAGTAAGCAGCAAAGACAGTCTTCTACAAAATTTTCATCATTTACAAGATTATTAAAAAAAACTTCTATCACGTGAATACACAATCAAGGTCGATGGACGCATTGTTTCATAATAATATAATTTATCTAATAAAGTGTAGCAAATATTATAACTAAACAATGGTGGGAATAATTGATTTTGGATTCAAAATTATGCTTGATGTACGTCACAAAGCTAGTTAGATACACCACAATAAGTTTAATTTGTGTAGTACTTAATTAGTTTAATATAACAATGTGTTATTGTTGCCAAGCAATTAGTTAAATTATGTTATTTACTGCATAGAAATGGAATAAGACGTAGGTATGATTTCACACGCTTTTTAATAATGACGGAATGTAAAAGTGCGGCCAAGTGGAGTCGAAGCTGTGCAGCGAAGGGTTCCGTAGTCCACAGCCAATATATGTTGGCTATTGATATACTAGAGGGCGCTGAATGCAACCAATTAATAAATTGTGTCACAAATAGATATAATCTCCATACATTTCTAAAAGTTCATATATTCGCCCTTATTAACAAACCCTTTATTTAATTTTGAATTTAAAAGTAACCAAGACGTTTTTTTTTGGATTGTAGTTACCTGATATTTTCAATTACCACATCACATTACATATATGTTTTATTTGGTTATTTCTCCGCTCTACGTTGGTCCAAATGCTGCAAAACGTCTCTGAGATGCTAATAAATTTAAAAAAGGATAGCTTAAGAAATACGTTTGCTCAAAATCAAAGTTTTTTTTGCTATTTTGTTATGGAACTCTAAAATAGGTGTTTGTTTGGTTTCAAAATTAATACGCATTTTTAAAGTCACGTGCCAAAGCGTATGGGCATGTAAAATACATATTTCCAATGTTTTTATACAATGTAATCTTAATAAAAGCTAAACCGTATGGTAATTTACATGTAAATATTTACATAGTTTTTTTTTCAAATATTTACAATGTTTTTGTGTGAAAATTGAGTTAAATAAACAAATGAATGCAGACAAGTTGAAGCAAGAAAATTGTCTTGTGAAAAAATTAACCTTGTGATACATACCTGTTGGCTTACATGTTGTGTCTCACTGAGAAAAGATGAGTTACTTTCGCCATTAATAAGAAATTTATAAAGTATTATTCTGATATTTAGAAACTTATCTTGTTTAAAAGCAGTGATAGTCTAGTGGTTTGAAATTCTTGATTGCTTAATAAGAATTAGGTCATAGTTTGCTTTGTTGGTGAAGGAAAACATCGTAAGTAAACGTGAGACTTTTGTTAGTAAAAAAAGTTAGCAAAAATGTGTCTTCTAATTTCTTCTTGGCCAGGATGGTGAATTATGGCCTCAATCACTTTTATATGAGGCGACCGTCTCAGTCCTCGGGAGTAGCAACGCATCTCTGATAGACTTCATATCCAACCCCTGTTCTATATGAAGTTGCTTACAAATGTCCACGGGTTGCAGTAATCACTTACCATCAGGTGGGCCGCTTGCTCATTTGCTACTTCATATCTGTAAAAAAAACTTTCTCCGTTTGAGGAGATGTGTTCTCAACGATGGAATATATCAATAAGTTAATCCGCATACCTAAATAATACAAAAAATTTTTCTGTGTCCGTATATGACATACCTATACGTATTTGCAAAAAACATAGTTTAGGGGAATGAGAATAAGTAATATATTTTTTTTATATTTACACAATTCCTGTCTATTTGTATATGTTTGAAATTGTAAGAAATCAAATCTATTAAATTAGATAAAATTATTATTAAATTATAGTAATAAAAATATATTATCTTTATTTAACATTTAGTCTATCCTTGATTTAAATAAATATCTACTGTGTCAAAAGTAAAAATCATAATTTTATTTTATTTTACTCGCGTATAAATCGTGACGCATAGCCAGTAATTTATTAAACTGACATATCACGTGCTAAATTTGTAGTCACTACCAAAAAAATTACGACGACAAATATGCATCAACACCTAATGCACAAAGAATTATTCAAAAATAATATCTTTACATTTTATTTTATTGGAGATATAATAAATTGCGTGACAAATATTACCGAGGTCTCATTTTGGTCACGTTTTCGCGCTTTAGTTATCACACAAAATAAACATCACCCACACAGCTCGATGACAATATAAAATACGGGTAAAGGTACTATAAAATTCCTCCCAAACGCGTATAACCTGTTCGACAATTAATTTTGAAATAGTCTTGGTATGGTGCATTTATTATATTGTTTATTTCGTTAAATATAAGCACTTACCATAGACTTGCCTTTCTAAAAATATTCCATGGTAATAAAATATATTTAGTGTATTTGAACGTTAAGATATAACGTTATTATTTATCGAAATTTAAAAGTAATTAACTCCCTCAAATCGTCCACAAAACAAAACACTATCCGCTTATCGAGATTTCCCGCCATATTTTTATTTTTTATTGTCCTAAATACGGCCGGTTAATTATTTGGCCAGTATGAAAATTCAGATGAAAAAATGTTTTTTATAATGTCTTAAGTACATAATCAAATAAAATAAATTGTACCTTATTATAACGCATATTATGACTACATATGTTTTATATAATAAACATTCTAAACCTTAAATATTTAAGGCAAGGATTAAGAATTTCTATACAAATAAATTCCAATTAATTATATGAAAAAATGTTGAATTTTGTTACTTCATGTGGTGCTGGTTTTTAACTGCAACCAATGGTAATGCATGCAAGGCAATTTATAATTTTAAATAACCTATTAATTATATAATATTCATAATATAAAAAAATATGAATACTGGCATTATACAAGAGGCATATTTAGATTAACGAATAAATAGAAAGTTTTGCGTTGAAATCTCCAATAAAAGATATAAATATAATATTTGGTAGTAACTCCATGTAGAAAAGGTGGTCTAACTGAAGCCGATTACAGATGTGTTGTCTTGTGACTCCTGAGGACTAAGGTGTTCAGCACATCGGACAATCAGCTAACTGATCTTCATTTCTCGCCTTTTCACCGTAACGTTTCTGCACGCCAGCTATAGATAGAATTTTATTCCGATTTTACGCAAATAACACTAAATAAGAAAATGTCAGTTATCTTAAGTTATAATTAGGGCAAAGCATAGATTTTTTGTATATTTAACATAATTCTTCTTGAGAACCTAATTTCTTAATTGACTTCAGTTTTGGTTTAAGTGTTTTCTCGTGAAGAATTCGTGTTCAGACTAACCCCTCATTTTTCGTTTTTTCCTCGTAAGGGTCTGTTAGACCCCAAGATTGTTTTATATGCAACTCGGGGTTTATTTCGATCATTTCTTTGGTAACAATTTTGATTGTCGATTTGGGGACATCAAAAACTAAACAAATAATTTAAATTAGACGGTGTCTGCAGTCATCATTTTACGTAACTGGTTGTACAATCATTTGTATTTAATGTAACATTTAATAAATAACAAGATTCATATTAGCGAGCGTTTAAAATGCTTATACATTGATTTATATAACTTGAACTATGAACATACTTCTCAATTAAATGCAGAGCAAAGTGATCAAGTTCTTAAGCATATGAGTAACATTCCTGTTTGCACATAACGGTAAAGTTATATATAAACTTACAACATAATAATATTATAATTTCTGTGTCTTTAGCCGTTGCTATACCTATTTTAGGGGTAGGAGGAACAGCGGCGTTCGACCAATCTCAGATTTTTCACACAGGTAGACTCCAAAATTTGTCGACAATAAGCCAAATAAAGATTTTTCCTGTTCTTGTCGTGTCAGAACTTCCTTAAAACACTAGGTACTCATATAACATCACATTTTAAAGGTGGTAGAACTCATTGTGGCTAGATTTCGAAAGCACGACCGCCACACATATTTAGATAGATAGATAAATCATTTATTCCACACTTACAAGTAAAAAAAAACACTTTTATACAAATGAGAACAAATAAAAGAAAAAAAAACACACACAAGAAAATAAAAGTGAAAAATATTTGCATATTTCTTTCTAAATATACCAGTGTTATGCTTTTGTGTTCTGGTCTGAAGGGTCTGGTAAGGGAGACATACTTATCCGAGGTATTCCAACATATTCTTCAGGGGTAGCAACGAACTTATGGCTAACGTCAGGTAACATTGATCTTATCTGAGGGCGATTACAAATGTCTATGGGCGGCAGTGGCCACTTACCATCAGGTGGATTGCATTTCTTGCTTCTTCTATATATGTAAAAAATACTGGACTGAACTTAACTTCTTCTTGGCACCTATGAAAACATCTTTAACGGATATTTAAGCTTTGCCCCCTGATTACTCGGGAGCTGTAGAAATAAAAGGCATTTTGGATATTATTTCAGGCAAACCTCCATTCCGAAACACTAATGAGCATTTTAAACTAAGAATTTTAGTATAGTGAATTAAAACAATTAAGAAGAAAGAAGGAAATGAACTTTCTTTAAGCCTAATGAGAATTGCGTGTTCATTCAGAAACAAAAGTTTAACGTCATTATAAGATTGACTTCCCACGGTTTGTGATATTAAGATCGGAAGCAACCAGCTTGAAACGATACATCGAGTTAAGTGTATTGCCTATGATAGCTGGTAATTTCAAAGCTGTGTTGCCACCTTTTCCAATTTTTATTTTGGACTGACCAAGTGGCTTTAAATTTTAACCAACCGCTAGAAAGTTAATATTTTCTTTTTTTAACTAAGTTAATTTAGTCTACTTATATAACGGCATCGTTAAGGGCTGCTGTGTTCTGGCCTGCACGGTGTTATAAACAAGACATACTCGTATACAATCAAGGCATTCCAGTTTAGTTTTTTTGAGTAGCATCGCATCTATGGCCAACCTCTGGTAAAAGTTTAATCTTATGTGGGGTTGATTACCATGGGCGTGGGCGTCAGGGGCCACTTACTATCAGGAGGACTAAATACTCATGATTCCGTGGTCGTCAGCAGATAGGGCATAAATCTGTAGAATCACGGACCGTGAGAACTCTCCATTAAACTTTGCCCATTTCAGTATTAAATCCAATTTATGAAAAGTGAGCGCCTTCGATTAGAAACCTTGGAACAAAAATTGCTTTTTGATTGCGGACTCATTCATAAGTAGGTATGATCATTGTCAATAGCATCCAATTACATATTACACAATATTCATCTTGACCGACTTTATGGGAAAAATTAGGGCGTTATATTACGTGAGGTTCTGTAACGGTATCATTGAATAATGATACTTAATTAACTACTTTGCCGCGCGACTCTGTTTGCTTTTAGTTTATTAGTGTTATTCCACTTTTGAATAAGTAGTTCAAATCTTATAATTCCAATGCGGACGCCATTACTATTTCTACCCTACTCCCACTCTTTTAGACGTTGTGGTTTGAAAAGTGTGAAGAGCATAACATTGAAGTTCTACATTCGATTCCTAGCCAAGCATGGGGTTTCAGTTATGTTTGCACTCGTCTTTGTACATGAGTTTATAGGCATCCAAGACTTTAGGAACCTGTTTTGAGGGGCGCAAACACATCTGGGGCAGACCTCTTCTCCTGTGTGATGTTGATTTTATGGATTCATGGATTTTGTAATATAAAAATTCACAGCAAATATTTAGATAGTATTTTATATTAATGTTCTATATCTATCTATTCTGGTCAGTTCTTAAAATATATTTAAATAACAATTCATGACATAGTTCAAAGTGCTTTTTTAAAACATGACACAAATTTCAGGTCTTTGTTAAATATATTATTTATTGTATTTACAAAAATAGAGTAGTGAGTACTAAATAAAAATATTTCTTCTTATAAGAATATTATATAATATTATATACTTATACTCTTTTAATGAACGTTAGACATTTCATTCTTACACGTTACTTTACTAATAATGTCAATGCGAAAATTTGTGAGAGTGTATGTGTGATTGTTACTCGTTCACGCTAAAACTACTAGTCGGATTTTGCTGAAATTTGGCGCTTAGATAATTTATGACCTGGATTAACACATGAGATACTCATTGTCGTGGTAAACGTAACCTAAGTGGGCAGAACTGCTGGAATAATCTATTATAATAAAAAGCAAAAAGATCAAAAAATTGAAGTTAAATTCGAGATGTTTAAATTTCACTCTGGTAAGGAATATCATCTTGACATTCCTTTTTGCTTCCGGGAGACTGCACATGCTCGCAGACAGATGAGCAAATGAAACGTAACTACCTAAAGGATTGTTAAAATAAAAACCAAATACGTTAAAAATATTACATACGTAGGTATAAGTACCTATCCTGGCGGCGACTAAAAGGGGGCCTCCGGGGGCGGTAACGGTGGGAGCTCGAACCGTCCAGTCAAGTGACCCCGGGAAGGACGGCGGCATGAGTGGTCGCATGCCGTATAGCCGTTGTAATATGTCATAGCCGTTATAAATACCTGAAAGCACGGTGAATGCTGATGCTCACCGGGAGAGAGCCAAAGAGAGCATCGCGCTTGGAGGACTCCGGTTGCGTATCGTTGGAGATCTCGGAGTCTTCCACACAGCGCTGAAGACGGCCACCTAGTGCGGTAAAAATTCCACGTAACCCAGCGTCGCTCCCACGGCTCTCGGTACATTTTGGAGGTTTCTACCTCGAAAAAAAAAGGTATACCTATCCTACAGAATAGCGCTACAGTTCGCTATACCCCTCGCCATTCGTTCGCTTATCCCCTCGAAAAAAAGGGTCTACACCGACGCCTTGAGTATATACATTTTTGGCGGTAGAACGAGTATATGTAGTTCAACCAAGGAGGTACCACCGCCACAC
>DWNE01003788.1:0-16135 GCA_018249875.1 Cecropterus toxeus
AGTTCTGAAGTCGGCGCTCAAACCTGTCAGATTACAACGACGAGTCTATGTCCTACAAGTATATGAGCGCCACAATATATATAATCACAATATATATATTTTTAGGTTAGTCTTTTTACTAGCTTTCATTTGATACCCATATTGTCGTAATAGTAAAAAAAATCGTCCCTACTTCCCCCCTTTTCCTCTATTTACATGCGTCATTTTTTAAATTAATTATTATACGTCAATCTGCAAACTGAGACGGTTCTAATGGTATGTCACAAAATCCGTTCAGCCGTTGGAGCTTTAGCGCGTTCCAAATAAATGGACATACATACAAACAAACATACATACACTCAAAAAACCTTAACCTCCTTCTGACGCAGTTAAGTAAAAAGGTTGCTTATGCCTGCATTACAATGTCAGAAGTTCGCCACCACGCAGACGAAATCGCAGGCATATCGAAAGTTACCCATGTAAGGATTTGGACGTTCGATGATAGATTTCCTCGAGGGACACATTCGGTTAGTTCCGAGCTTTCTTGGATGTATCATTAAAAATTCATACAGCCATAAGCTCTTCCAAAACTGACGGGGTTGAAATATTCTTATTGCTATATTGTGTTACAAAAAAGTGACGAAATCCTAAACCGGGATGGATTTAGGATTATGTCTTCCCTGTGATCAACCGAGGTATTACCTCTTGGGGGGGGGGGGAGGCTAAAATGTTCACGTAGTATGAATAAGTTTCCCTATAGTAAATGACATTGAATCTTCAGGAATACGTGAAACCATGAGTTTTTCTTAATAATATGTAAGTAGCAAACGAACATGCAGTCTAAGGGGGGGCTGTGGCAACTTACCATCAGGTAAATGGTCAACCTGTCTGAACTCAACCCTGTCAGGACTCTGGTCCTAAACAGAGTCGTACCTGAAACCTCAGGTAACAATAATCATTAGTCGTAACTGAGATTTGTCAATAATCCTGAGGACTAAGTTGGGAGGCCTTGAATAAGTTTGCCTCCTTTATTACCAGCCCCGGATTCTCAATTATTTTTAGGCGGGGCAAAAACATAAATAATGCCTGATGATGATGATGATGATGAGTTGCGCATTCGTATGCAAGGTTTGAATTTGCCGCCCTCTGCATTTGCCGCCCGGGGCACAGACCCCGACTTGCCCCTCCCCCCCTACATATCCGGGGCTGCTTGTTACATTTTTCAGACTAGCGCATAAAACCGCTGTTATATATGCTGCATAGCGCATAAACTTCACGCATATTTATGGAAATCAATTAACAATTATAACAGCCGATAATTTATTAACACTACAGCAAATTTAATTATTCAAACGTGAGTAACGACACGGTAGTTAATTACCGATTATCGTGTAATTAATATGAATACGAAAACGAACAATAATTGATACGCGTGTCATATTACCTTTCGTGATATCATGACTGTTGCGCGCGCTCAAAATAACTTATGTATGTGCGCATGATAAGCTACTGTATTATGTGCCCCTAGTACGATTTTATAATGTTTCCTTAAAAATGTAAATGTTTACATTTTCTCCCATAAATCTATACTAATAAAGCTGAAGAATTGTTTGTTTGGTTTAACGCGCTAATCTCAGGAACTAATCACTCAGGAACTACTAGTTCGAATTGAAAAAATATTTTTGTGTTGAATAGTCTGTTTATTGAAAAAGACTATATGCTATATATAATATCACGATATGTTTTTTCTTATTTAGTAGCGAGTGAAACCGCGAGTCACATCTAGTTGTAATGTACATTGCAATGGGTGAAAACGTAAAAAAATATTGTACGTTTACGTTTTGATGTGATACATCTATACGGTAAACCTAATTATTGGCGTAGCGATGCTTGCTTTTATTTATTTTAGCGCCATCTGTAATAACTTTTCGAAAATATTAAGTATCGAACAAAACTAAGCGGGCTGCGTAGTTCGACTTAGTGCGGGATACTGTTCATAGATGGCGTTATTTTCAATATGCTATATATTTAGTTCCTGTCGGAATCTTATCTTTATGCATATTACTTGTAGAAACACAATGTTTTACATCTGCCAGGCGATCATGACGCTTATTTTTTTAAATACCTTGAAATGTACTTTACAATGATGGGTGGAAGAGTGAGCAATGATTGTTTTGAGAAAAAGTAATAAAGTCCTATTAAGGGCATTGTTATGAAGGGATATATCCCTTCTTAGACTTATACGAGGCGTACTAGCATACAAACTACATTTAATTATTTATTTATTTATGTATAAGGTAATTAAAAATTGATTATGTTTACTATATATGTAGGTAATAAGAATTGGTAACCTAAAAAAGTTTTGTTTTTGTTCTGTTGTTATTTAAACTTGCTTTTACTTTTTTATCTATGTCACTTACATGTAAGAATAGAGAAGAAGATACAAAAAGAAGAGAGGAAGAGAAAATGATAATTAAAGAATTATCGGAAAACTGACGACACCGAAAATAGACTAAACAATCGTCCATGAGATGATAGAAGATTTACTACAAACAAACCAATCGACCCCCAAATCAAATTGCAACATCCCTCTCATAACCACAACCCCTTTTTAATTCGTCAAACAAGTCCGCTTATGAACTACCCTACGCTGCAGGGTGGGTGCTAACTCGATTATATCACAATAACACATTTTTGCACTGCAGGGCCTACATTGTCACTGGTGTGCAGAAAATTAAGGCAATTTTTAAAGTTAAAATAACAAGGAGGACAGTAAATATATTATCTTTATGTTTGAATAACCTTTTTCTTTGTAACGAGGGAAAAACCTTCAAAAGGTACCCGACTCCGTGGGAGCAACGCCGGGTTATGTGGGATTCTTACCGCACTAAAACCCCTCCGGTTGCCGTCCTCAGCGCTGTATGTAGGACTCCGGGATCTCCAACGCAACACAACCGGAGAGCTCCGGTGGCGATACCCCTTTCCTGCTCTTACCGATGAGCATTTACGCTCACCGCGCCTTCAGATGTTACGACGGCAAGCGACAACACATGCCGCCGTCCTTCCCGGGGTCGCTTGGCTGGACGGTTCGAGCTCCTTCTCTTTCCGCCCGCAATCCCGGAAGCCCCCTTTAGTTGCCTCTTACAACAGGCATGGGATACCTATGGTATCCCCTGCCTGTTTCTGAGTCTTATTCTCGTCCCGGAACTACAGGGACAATAACCCGGGATTCTATATAAAGTTGCTTACAGATGTGCATGGGCGGCAGTATCCACTTTCTATCACGTGGACTGC
This sequence comes from Cecropterus toxeus, assembly GCA_018249875.1. Classification (NCBI taxonomy): domain Eukaryota; kingdom Metazoa; phylum Arthropoda; class Insecta; order Lepidoptera; family Hesperiidae; genus Cecropterus; species Cecropterus toxeus. Next base: position 3,274 of record DWNE01003788.1, read on the forward strand.
ATACGCGTTTCTTACTCGTACTTCGTCCGATACAAAAATGTAAGACTGTTATAGTGAATGATTCGTCACAAAAGTCGTCACTATAAAATTAATTCATTTAAAATTATGTTGATCATAAAAAATATGCAGTTTTATATAATTTCTATTTCCTTAAACCAACAAGTTCACGTAGAAGAATAACAGTATATAACAAAAGATTTTTCGAAAATAATACATTTATCACATTTATTACACACACTTAAGATAAAGCAAATATAATACATTTCAGTAACTCAATCTATTTGCATATTCATAAATACTAAAAGCTAGGAACAAAGGTTTCGTTACGCTTCGCTCATAATGTTTATGTCAAAACCGTCCCGCCATAATCATAATAAGTGGGACACTAAAACAAAACCATGCTTAACGACATCCCAATAACGATATAACGGACATAACGGAGCATAACCCCGGCCCTGCAAACAATTAACTTATTGCAGCGATTGGGGGGTTAGCCATAGACTAATAAATATTTAGAAGTGTATACGTTATTTGGATTGTAATAGCCGTCATAAATATTATGTTTAATACTTTACATTGATTTTGTTTATTTATTTATTTGCGATATAATTTCGAAATGGTAGTTTTTTTTATAGAAGTAGTAAATGAGCATGCAGGTAACCTGATGGTAATGGTGATTTTGGACCCCTGTGGCCTATATAAAATATAGACCTGTCCGATCTGGTGGTAGTGTAAGAAAAAAATACTGTAACAGACAATTTGTATGTTTTTGCATAAGCCTACGGGGACCGTAGGCCTGACTGTAAAACCCATAAAAATAGTTCTTGATTTTTGGAAGTTCGACAATCAAATCCGGTATCTTCTGCATATCACTGCAGCATGCGTGACCTATAATGCTTGTATAAGTGAAATTTAAGAAAATATTGTATATACCTTATTTTTTAAATGCATTTTAATATATAAAACACATTCATTCCTCTTTTTTGGGGTTTGAGGGCTGTATACCAAGATGTCACTTCTATATTTCTACGCTCTACGTTTGCTTTCTATTGGACCCTGTTATATTGAGTTTTAACGCGCTTTTGTGGGTTAAGAAAAGTGTCCACTCTAAGTTGAGCTCTGCATCTGAAACTGACGTTTGGTCGTACAAAAGAAATATAGCTCCAGATACGTTGGGGATGTAATAAAATTTATTTGTTCGTAATCGAATTCCCTATAATCGATGCTTGCGCGATAGTCGTCATGGTACTAAGTTTATTGTTAAGTAATTGTGCGGTAAACTTAATAGAAAACCACTATAAATCTAGCGTAATTAAATTTAGTCTATCGTACTACGGACGAGGCCATACAATTTAAATTAACAATTAGTGAGATACAACTTTTCCAGTTTAAAAATAAGAACTATATTTCGCGTTATCTTTCATATAAATAAGTTAATTTTTTTTTCAAAATATTTTTAGCTTTTTATCAAAATAAATCAATTGTGCGCGTGGCTGAGCGGTCACCATACCGGTCTGACACGCAATGGGTCCCGTGTTCGGTCCCCTGCCAGACAGAAATGTGAATGAGTTAGATACCTTTTCTCGTTCTGGGTGTTTGTGTATTCGTCTTTGTCTATCCATGGCCCCCACGGCACAGGAGAAAATCCTAGAGTGGGGCTATGAGTGTAGAAAGCGTTTATGGTATAGTTGTCTACATATATCTGTCTGATGGTGAATATCGGTAGTTACCTTACTTGACCAATCTTAAGTAGGTAATTCGTATTTATTTTATCTATCTTAATAAGTAAGGAGTCTTGAGTGGTTTCTTATCAAAACGATTCAAAGACGCTTGATTGTCATTAAAAACTACCACCTAAATAGTTTTGAATGGATTTTTATGTGGACATACACAAATAGATCTTTACTAAATATAATTAATTGTTTTATTTCAAAGACTTATAGTATATCTTTATATATATAATTCTTCTGAACGTGTGTATGTCATTAAATGAAATAAAATGAAATGTCTTTACTTTGCATAGGCCTACGGGGGCACTTACAAATTGTCAGTTACATTATTTTTTTCTTATACTACCACCGGATCGGAACACGGCCACAACTGAAACTCCTAAATGACTGGACTGATTCTAATGTTTATTTTGAGTCTTTGATTGTAGCAACGATCGCGTATCGCGTAGCGTATGCGTCCAGTTTCTAAAGGGGTCCCATTTTGTGGAAATCGAAAAATTTTCAGCAGTTTTCCCGGAAAATTGGAAAAACACCATTTCTTATTCACATTTTTCGTGGACATGCACCCGAGCTGATCAACTAAATAAAGAACTCTGCAGGCAGTTAAAAAGGCGCATCTTATTTTTTTTATTGAAGCTATGTATATTGAAGAAGAGATTAAAAAAAATGCCGTAACTGTAAATATTTTTTTCGTTCCTTTATCTTGCTCCATTTGAGTTTTTACATAACTTAATTAATGTTAATTCCGTCTATTTATTTAGGATACCTTAGTTGCTATTGGAAATAATACCTAATACCATTTCATGTAATATATTTTTCATCTAATATATTTCTAGCATATTTTAATCATCTTTAAGTACTAAAGTAAATTATCGTATAACAAAAGTAATAAAAACAAAAATTGCTGATTTTCAGTATGAAATTATATACGTTTACATAAGGATTGCGAACAATTTTTAGTCATTCATTCATTCATAATATTTCTCCGTTTTAACTTCTTGTTGGATGCGTCTTTCCAACTATCGGGAAAAAACATTGTCTACATATTACATTTTATTAACCTTCCATATCATTTTCATTGACTATTCGTAGATTTATTTAAATTACATCAATTTCACGGCCTATAAATTTATCATATGGTATTTATACCCCTAACAAAGCAGTGGGCAGAAGTACGCGTATCTCAGTGAACAAACAATTGTTAACCCATACAATTCGTATGCACTTCAAATAAAACAATCTGTTGTCCAAACAAACAAAACACTTGCCTGTAGTGTCGTGTCTGGCTGTGACAGTGTTAAAAATTGATCATAGGGTTGCCAATTATCTTAAAAATGTTTTATTTTTTTTTATAATGTATACACCTTAAATGTGAAATGGGGATATTTTTAATCGGACCATATTTTAAAATAGGTATGAAATGTTAACATTATCATAGAAGCATATTCAATGCATCTCTAAAAATGTTTACTTGTGAATGTTATATGAAAATAAGAATATCGTTTGGAATGCTTATTTATACCTAGTCACTTATAACTTATATCTACCAATAGTAATACTGTTACTGTTGTTTAACTGAAAAGAGTATAAAATATATGGATAGCAACAACAAAAATATAAGTGATAAATGGTGAAAAAAAAACGATATTTTTGATAAGCGTATTACTTGTTAAAATAATTTATTATTAGCAATAAATCGCAACCAAAACCAATCAAAGTTGGTCTTAAAAATCACAAATTTTACTATTTGCATTGGTTAAACAAACGCCATACTAAAATCGAAACAAAAGACCTATTTGAAATTTTACTCAGTGCCAACCCTACCTCAAATAAGCGATGGGGTGATCCCGCACAGAGAACAATAAAAAGAAGAGGGGTGATCCAATTATACTTTAATATTATACTCGCATCTGATATCATCGTTTGATGGCGCCGATGCAAGGGATGCGAATTTAATTATTAATCTATTTGGCTATGGCCTTACTGTGTTTCGTTGAACAAGATTGTTATTGCTCTAATATTTCCTTTGTTACATTACAATGAATAATACAATACATTATAAATACGTACTCTTTGTGTAAATATAAGTAAAGAATAATAATAAGTTTGTGTAATATAAGAAAAAAAGACGAGCCGCGTGGCCGGGCGGTTACCATACCGATCTAACGCGCAGTGGGTCCCGGGTTCGATTCCCGGCCAGACAGGCATCTGAATGATGAGTTTAGATTTCTGTTCTGGGTCTGGGTGTTTGTGTATTCGTGTTTGTGTGTCCATGGCACCCACGACACAGGAGAAAATCCTAGTGTGGGGCTAAACGCGATTTTTTATGGATGATGGTTATATGTATGTTTGTTCTATAACATCTGATTGGTTGAATGGATCTGGATGAAATTTGGTACAGGGATAGATTATTGTAGTTTGCAATAACACAAATATTACTTTATATCCTGGAAAATATACATTTTCCGTTATTTAGGACAGAGCAAGGAATGGACAGGATTGCATTGGTGGCTCGAAGGATTAAAAAGTATTAATACATTTTTATAGGTAATTTTATCTACAACTTTAGTCTGGCATATTTTTATGATAAAACGCGTTTTGTTGAAAATCGCGAAAAACTCATCTTATTGACATTTGACCTTGAATATTTTTTCCATACACGGGAATGATAGGGAACTTTCAGGTTTTGTTTATAATTGTATTTTGACCAATCGTACCAATATTCAGTTTGTTGCGAATTTATGTAGCAGCGAATATCCAATTTGATCAAACTACTTGTTGTAAAACTTGTTTACTTGTGAAATAATTATTTTGTGTTTTAATTATATGCCAATAGGCAAATCTACTTAGCGACAAAAATTAAAAAATCACATAAACTTATTGTTTTATTTATTACTTTTTATTACATAACCAAATAATTCCCAATTGGTCAATAAAAAAATTATGACCAATTGGCAAAACCATCACACGTTTCCATCACACTGACTTCAAATGCTGTGAAACTGAGCGTGAGAAACGTTACGAATACAGACATCACATCACAATTGATTCCATAGGGACCATATCGAATAGGCGTCACCCCTTCTAATTTATCTCTTTCAAACAAGATGTTGCTCATTGAGCTAAAACAGTCAAGTGCGAATTTTGCGCCACATAGAAAAGTCAACTATACTCACTAACTCGAAATCGATTTGCAAAACTAGAGAAGTCAACTCGATTACGAATAATCGATTTGCGATTAACTCGACAGAACTAAAATTTGTTTCTTACTATATTTCTGCAAAGACCATCATGAATTCGCCGAACTAACTAACGTCTTATATTATAGTCTAATAATACAGTGTTCATTGTCGCAGTGCTCTTTAAAGGTGAACTGAGAGACCCGTATGAAGCATATTTACTTAGTTTTCATTTTCTTTTGGCCTTTGGTTCTACTTTAATACTACGTGAGGTTGATTTTAGACGTCTAAAGGCGGAAGTCTTTTGCAGGTGGTATTACCAGAGTTGTTCAACCGGGGAAGTACCTCCGCCACACCTATTTCTAGCGTGAAACATTTTTTGCGTTTCGATAGAAGGGTGTGGTTGCCGGCACACTTTTATATGAGGCGACCATCATAGTCCTCAAATAGAACCCATGTTCTATTTGAAGTTGCTTACAGGTGTCCATGGGCGGTAGTGACCACTGATCATCAGGTGGACTGCATGCTCGTTTGCTACTTCAATCAGATAAAAAAAATAGTGCCCACTCATCATCAGACGACCTGCATACTGCTAAATCTATTTAAAAAAGTCGTTTACTCAGTTTCATTAAGCAAACTTGAATGCAAATTGGACTTATCTCGAGTTACATGAATATCAACTCGATTTCATTGGAGTCGCGCTTACTCCGAGTTGGCGCATCTCTAACGCATCGGATTATGCGAATCACATCTACTTCTCAATTTAAAAATGCCTTATTTGTGTTGCTAAATCCAATCGAAATTATATCCTTTTCCGATGTACTACAGACCATTTTCATTTGTTTCTAACACGCATAAAGTTTTCGTTACTCGGAACAATAAAGTATTATGAGCACATAGTTTGTTATGCGATATTGAAACTTATTACATAAGACATTATTTTTTAATTCCTTTGTGTGATGAATCAATAAGGACGTAATCCCAAGGGTGGAAACCCAAAGCTTTGTGGGGTACGGAAAGTTTATGAACGCACTTGTTAGCTGGGGAATTACAAAAACTGTTATTGTTTTGTATTGGGCAGGCGGGAGATTTTACGTGTTAATAAAAACTAGAGGGTCCCGTTTAATGTGTGTTAAATGGGAGATTTATTGATATGCATATTGAGAGAGTATTAGTAGAAAATACTGTTTATTATATGTTTTATAGTATCAAGTGGACGTGTTAAGTGGTTAACATCGATTTATTTATAACTAAATCGCTTTCTTTCTACACTCATAGGCCCATACTAGGATATTTCCTGTACCGTGGGTGCACTGGACGCATAAAGACAAATACACAAATACCCAGACCCAGAACAGAAATCTAAACTCATCATTCACATTTCTGTCTGGCGGGGATCGAACTCGGAACCCACTGCGTTTCAGACCGGTATGGTGACCGCTCCGCCACGCGGGTCGTCAATCAAAATCTATATCTATACTAATATGTAAAAATGAGATGGTGTGTTTGTATGTTACTCAATTGCGCAAGAACCACTGGTCTGATTTACACGAAATTTTGCATGCAGCTTATTTAACTCGTCAGTCTGTAGGCCTATAGACTTTTGATATCGATGTGTTTCGCTATTTAAAGATAGCGAACATATTAGTGACATCACTACATCCTTTGGTTTTAGAGTTTCATATCTCAATTTTAAATAAAAAGAAAACGCTAAAAATCGCTAACTTTTGATGGCAATACGAGGTTAACTTAAGTATTTAAATATTCTATCTGAAAATTCCTAATCATTTTTATGTACCGCCAACGGTCTATTTTTTTTCAACGTTGTCCGCGAAGAGTAACTAAACGTCGGGAGTTTAGGCGACGAGTTTCAAATCCTATTTCTTCTATTAAATATTTTCTCTTCGCACTGACTAATCTTACCATCAGATGGTCTTTGTACTCAATTACTACCTAAAGTTATAAAAAGAACCTTTTGTATGAGTTACTTTTATTCATTTTAATCCTTACTCGACGTAACTAGATGCAGAATGCGATGTTATATGTTAGACAATAATGGTATGATAATAATTGTATTTAATTGTACTTAATTGTAGGCTTTACAAGAGAACATAATCAATGAAAGTATAGATAGAAGCGTGGGAGTTCATCAAATAGTTTTGTGTGATGATTTCGCCCGTCATAATTTGTCTCAGGAGAATAACTTTCCAAGGGTTTATATCCAGTATAAATTGACCTCTCTTCGTTTACTGTATCTCGATACTTCAATGTAAAGTCGAGATTAAATATGCTGGGGTCATTGTAAATTTGTTTTGTGTTGAGTATTTCGCACGAGTATTAGATGCTATTACAGATATGTTTGTAGAATTAGTATGTGAGTGATGTAATCCTCTGATAAGATGGATGATGGGGCCAAATGCGAAATTATCTTTGTAACAGTTGACGTTGATTATGTAGTTAGCAAGCAGTTTCGAAACATTGCAATAAAAAAAATGTTTTTATCGTTATAGTTTCATTTTATTGCAATATTACCTTATATAATTAAATTGTAACTTATAACACTATTAACTACACAATACCATAAAATACGTAAAATAATATATTTACAAGCGAAATTTGCATACCACACCAAATATTTTACAGTAAAATCAATAACAAAAAATAGAGGTGCAAAGTACGAACCCTGGAAAACCCCAAATTCTCGGCAGTGAAGTGCGAATCGATCTTAAAGCCGAGTGTTGATACATCCTGAATTTTTAAGCACAAGACGACCGAGGGTCACCGTTTCCGAACATGTTATCTGTCAAAGTCAATTTGAAGTTTAAATTTACTCTTTATTTCATTTTTTAGTGTTCCCTAAGGAATTTGGAAAAACTGTACATGTTACAGTATACTATGTTGGTGGGTGGTGATGGAGTGTCAAGTAAAGATTTTAATAATTACTTTTATAGTAAATTTTGTCTGAAATTACGAAGACAAAATGGATTTAAAGAATTTATTGCAAGGTTTGCGTCTTTAGTCTTTTTACATATGAGAAGATCATTATTGTCCTCCGGAGTGGCAACGCACCTGTGATTAATGTCATGCAGAACCATTGCCCTGTAGAAATATAAATATCCGTTATTGGGTGATTAAACTCCATGAATAAATAGATAAGTCAGTAAAATATTTCACAAAAATGTTCTCGTACTGTTCACTATCACGCGAGCCCGACTCACACTTAACCAGTTTTTCATTCGAGGGGTAACATAAAAGCGTTATCGAGTTAGGGCGATAAAAATAATAGGGAGGAAGAGAGAGAATTTTTAACATTGAAAAGTTGCCTGATTATTTATTTAGGCTTTTCGATTTGAATGGACTGCGAAAATCTAGGCTTTGAGTGCTTTTGCCCTTAATGTTCACAAAATACATGTATGAGTCAGTCCAATTGATGTAGGTCCCCTATATGCGCTTACGTTACAATAAAAGAAAAGCGTTGGAGAACTTTTTTTGCACGAAAACGCGATGTACAAAAGTCAAGACTATTATTTTGCCTAAAAAGTAACATGAAACGTTATGGAATCCTGAGAATATGTTATTATATATATTATAATATACCACCTGTCAAGTTATTAAGTTACTTATAGATGTCAGATCAGGTGGTGATCACGTGGTTTGCATGCTCGCTTGCTACTTCAATCTTATTAAAAATATTACTACTTCTTAAAATATACCAATAGTTACGGATTTTATACCAATAATAGAAAAAATATTTTTGTGTTGAATAATCCATTTATTGAGAGAGGCTACAGGCTATATAACATCGCGCTATGTTTATTCGTTTCTTTTTTTCTTATGTAGTAGTGAGTAAAACCGCGGGACACAGCTAGTTTTATAATTTTCCTCCTTATTCACTTGGCACACCAGAAAATAATGAAAAATAACCTTATTTTACATGCTGATTTGAAGGTTAGCAGAGAAAATTATTTTCAGAATAATTAGTCAAATTACTTTCCAGATAAATCAATGCGCCTACAACTTCAGATAAAAATCTAATCATGTTTAAAGTTGGTGACAGTTTTTCATAGATTACTGAAAATTATCACTTGATAAACTTAACTATACGAAACGGAGATAATGCTTCTGTATTTTATCTTTAAATACTGTGAGGTAGTCTGAATTAGGGAAGAACAGTACAATAAGTCCACAGTTGATAGTCTAGTGCCCCTAATGAGGGGGGTCGATGCTCGTTTAGGTCGTAGAGCTAGGAATGAAAGCTAAATATAGACTTACGAGTTCGAAGGTACGAGTAAGTTATCTAAGTAAGTTTGTTGATGTGAAACATCTACAGACGCAGGTAAACCTGATTGTTGGCGTGGCGAACTTTCCCGTGGCGACGTTCGCCACACCTCACACAGTTACACACTACTACATATAGACTGACTATACCATATTTGAACTTCATATTTAATTTTAGAATTTAATGAAAATAAATATTTATTAAATAATTTTCACCATTTTCTGTAATAAATTTGTACGAACACGATGTTTCACATCTGTCGAATGTAAAAAGTAAATTTTCTCATCCCAGAAATATCTAGAAATCCTACAAATACAAAACCTTATGTAAATGTTTTGTATTTTTGTAGATATCTAGATATTTCTAACATCTGAAAGACACCTGTGAAGAAAAGACATATAGGGCGAGATAATTGTCGTTAGTAGGTTCTGACTCTACATTTTCGCAGCTCCACGTCAACCTCAAATTGCGCGCCAGCCCGGGATTACATTTGATGCGGCGCTAATCAGTTTCACTTACGAGTTAATTGCTTTCCACAACCCCTCCGATAACACTTCGCTTGTATAATTAACTACCGTATAAATGATTGAGTAGTTTAGTTTTAAGTGATTTTAAGAAGAGTAAAAACAATCACGGAATAGTGTGAAATTTGCTAATTCAATTTGAAAAACCTTGACTAAGATGGTAGATTTTAGTAACGTTTAAGCGTCCTGTAAATAGAATTCTGTGAACTATCTTCTTTGTATTTATTTAATTTTGAAGGTCCGAGTTTGGACCCCCTGGTACTCATCTCCGAGTTATCCAAATTATGTGTTTACTTATAATTTACACATCACACATGTCACCTACTTTGATTGTAAATAAAAAAGAGACCGGAAAAACCTACACGTCTCACAGCTCTTTAATAAAGGAAATCAAGTTTACGAATCTGTTGTTGGCCAGCTTTTGGACTAATGCGTAAAACTATGTCAGCATAAAAGGACAGCCGTATCCAGCAGTAAGACAGTACACGGTTTAAAGGCTACAAAGAAGTTTGCTCTATCTATGCTAATTAATTAAGGACGTATATTTGCCTTTTTCGAGTCCCCTGGTCTTTTTGATAGTAGAGAAAAATAAAGACAAAAATAAGGTTCTTGGTAAATTTAATGTATATATATTTTTTAAATTTATTTCATCCACCATTCCACCAAGATAATCCTTAATATTTGTATAATCTACAATAGATGTGTATATAATAAACAAGTACTCTTTTATCATCAAAAAGATTGCATCCAAAAGACTGCGCCAATTATCGTTTCTAATTATTCTCATACGTTTTACTCATCATAATTTGTCCCTAATTTTTTACATATATATAAAACACATAAAATGAGATGAAAATGGCAATGGAATTAAGCTTGACTATAATAATATCACCAACTAAATTCTGAATGAATGTATTTTGTACCATTTCTCTTAACTACTATAATACACTCAAAAAAGACTAAAAGAATTTTAATACTTACCAATACACATCGCGTGACATTTGCCTGAAATTAGCCGACAAATGAGTCGTAAGGGCACGAGAATCGAACCCGAGACTGACGTCCTTTAATCGACGTGGCGTGCCAACTAACTCCGGATTCTAGTATAGTCACGACTTAGTGTATTGTCACAGGAAGCTTTAGGAATAATTTGTTTCTAAAATCGAATAAATCAATCATTCAGTTTCAATCAGCCAAATATTTTACAGAACTTATTTTATGAATGATTTTTTTATTTCTTTTAATTTTAATTTGATTATATACAAATTAATTTGTCGAATTATTGAATGTTTTTTTGATTGTATGGTTATTTTAATTTGAATATAATTTTGATTTAATTGTAATGTATTTTTACCTATATATTATATAATTGACGACCCGCTTAGCCGAGCGGTTACCATACCGATCTATTGCGGAGTGGGTCGCGGGTTCGATCCCCGGCCAGACAGGCATCTGAATGATGAGTTTAGATTTCTGTTCTGGGAGTGGATATTTGTGTATTCGTCTTTGTGTGTTAATGGCACCCACGACATAGGAAAAAATCCTAGTGTAGGGCTATGAGTGTAGAAAGCGTCTTTTTTTTATCTATTTTGTCTGTCTTCAAATCTTATATTTTGAGTTATTGGTTTTTCATTATAGTCTATTTCATCAGATTTTCTACTAAATATAGAACGTCGAAAAGCATTTACTGAGTAAAATCCCCTTCTTGCGGTAATCGCACTCCCCCTGCAGCGGAACTGACGTTGATTGATGCGGGTGCAGCAAGAACTGCCTTCTCGTCAGCTCCACTATCGTACATAGCTGTTATATGTAAGTATATAACACACCTAAGTTAAAGCGAAAAAAATCCTTAGCAAAATGACTTCTAACCTTTTGAATATTACACATCTGTACACATTTATATCCCTACCTAAGAAAGATCTGGTGCATTTTTGCCACTCTGGGATAGTTCTAGAGCGTACTGTGCCACGTTGCGACAAGATAAACTATTGCATTTGATTTGTACACATAATTTACGTAATATACCACTACATAAATATGTATAATAAATAAAATAAATAATTTCTTTTCCAACTCGCATTGTCTGCAATCGATCATAGGTGAACATTGGTGGACCCCCTGGTCAATTAATAGGGATTTAGCCGCAAATATCACCAACATCGCTGTTTCCTTATAAACCAGGTAGAACCAGCATAGCTCGGAGGTACCACCGCCATACCCATTTTGAGCGTGAAACAGTTCTTACGTTTCGTTGGAACAGTGTAGTTACCAGCTCCCTTATACATGAGACGACCGTCTCAGTCCTCGGAGTGGCAACGCATCGTATTTCTGTTTCTTTATATTGTAACATGTTTTTTTTAATAATGCACATTATTCGATCGCATATTTTACATTCTGTATTATGAAGTTAATCGATTACTATATACTCGTACGTTCTGACAGTTCGATATAGGCTTAAAAGGCAAATCAAAACATTTGCAACGAATAATTACTCGCTAACGGAATTACTCGCCCGATCCGGTACTCCGAGAAAACCGCGACAAGAAATGTACACAGCTTCCTGCACCCGAGCTTATCGCATCTATCAACGTCCGAAGGCTTTTACAGAAGGCTTTGTTCGCCCCCACCCTGCGGTAACACCCCCTGTCCTGCTGCACTGGCGTTGATTGATGCAGGTGCAGTAAGAACTGCCTTCGTACTCATCGCTTCCTTATGGTGTTGCCACATGCGATCTTATTATGATTTACGTTGAAGGTGTTGTTGTATTATTATCGCTTTTAATACTCGTTACCAAACAATGACACTGTGTTTGAGTGCCACGAGTATAAAGTACAACAAAAATAATTAGGCTCATAAGATAGATTCAAATTCATTCTTTTGATTTCATGTTTTTGATCAAACAAACTGGAGATCTAATTCGGAACGCACTGAGTTTCAAACATTACAACTAATTGTAGCACTTGCTTGCGATGATGAAAAACATCGTCGGGAAATCTACATGCCTGAGAATTCAGTAAATAAAGATCGTAAGGGAGAGTATAGTCCAATTGTTCTTGGATCAGCATAATGGACGCTTTTTTTTAAGTGGGTAATCCTCATGGATACCCAGCCGCCCGGGGTAGCAGCTGGGTTATGCCGGACTCTTACCGG
>DWNE01003789.1:0-16134 GCA_018249875.1 Cecropterus toxeus
CTCATCATTCATATTTCTGTCTGGCCGGGAATCGAATCCGGGACCCACTGCGCGTCAGATCGGTATGGTGACCGCTCGGCCACGCGGGTCGTCAAACTCTTTCTACACTTAATTCGACCCTGGGATTACTAAAGCTAGCTTTTATTACTCATCCAAGACAAGACAAACCCGCTGAGTTTCTTGCCGGATCTTCTCAGATGTAGTCGTGTATTGATCCAGTTGTAGAGTAAGAAAAAATATTGTAAGTCCCCCGTAGGCCTATGCAAAATAAAGACATTAAAAAATAAGGAGTTGTATGAAGGTGGTCGGGTTGGTCTTGAATACCATGAATACACTTAATGATGAAATATACACCTAAATGTAGAACAGAAACTTTTAAATCTTTATAAATTTAAATCCAACTAATATGCAGAGTGTTAGACCGATATGACTGCGGAGCGCGTTAACCCAGTATCTCTCCGAAGGTACTGTGATACCTTAAGGAGGTTTTCTTTCTGTCATGGAAAAACAAAACGTTAGTTTTGGTCGTTGACACATCACGACCTTACAGTGCAACACTGTAAATTATTATACATTGAATGAATTACAATACGACCCGTCCTGATGCAACAAGTTAAAATAATATATGACACCAAACATGAGACGAAATTAGTAATAACATTTACACTATAAGCTAAAACAAAACTTTGTTTACAGGAGTTGGACCCATTGTCTGACATATTGGACGAACTGAGCAAGAGGTTAGCTAGTGACGACGATGGACCAGCGCCGAAGATAACTGACAACATTTTTAGGTAATTATTACTTGTTTACTGTTAAATAATTGTATTGCTATCCTTAAACTATTTTAATTACAAAGAAAAGTTAAACAATATTTTTTGTTGTATTAGCTTAGTATAAAATTAATACTAATATGTGAATATTATATATTATAACGCTATAAAATAAGATACTGGAAAAATAAAGCAATGATTTATTCCCAATTATTTTTCATTAATGACGCCAAAACTCAATCATCGCACCTCTCCTCTCTTCACCACACCACATCTACTTCCCTCGGCTCTCCCCACCTCACCCCTTTGTCACCACACCTAAACACATAATCTCAGCACTGTTCCGTTACTATATATTATTTTTGTTACAGGTTCAATGATCCCACGTGCAACACTCCAACCCGGCAGAATGATAACGAAGTTCCATCAAACGGTCTGATCAATGGCAACTTTGCCCACAGCTCTCCCATAATGAACAAAAATGGTGTCCAATTTAACATCAGTCCGTCTAAATCAAACGCGGAAGAATCAAAGTTCAAAGGGTCTTACAGCTCAGTTTCCAAATCACCGAGCTTCAATTTACGCTCAGCGACGCTACCGAGGAATGGATACGGATCGAGTCCAGTAATTCAAAATGTCAACCCTGATAGATATAGTTCACAGTATAACAATCAAGAACACTGCGTCAACCTCAAAGTTGTGCAAATAGGCTTCGGCTCGGACCAGTATCCTAAAGGAATAAATAACGGCATGAATGAAAGCCTAGAAAGGAGGTTCCAGGAGAGATACAAGACAAATAGCTTTAATCAACAGCCGTCGCATTTCCATAATAACTCCAACTACAACACAGAGCGATCACCGAGCAGTGACAGCATAAATCACAACTATTGTTCCAATGACATGCAGAATATAATGAAGGAAACTGCAACTTTAGAAGAACTTTCGGATTTATTGAAATACGCTGATGATTCAGACATTGTAGACGATAAACTTGTAATGAATAAGAAGAACGTGGCACAATCTAAATCTAACAACAATAACAATATTGTTAACGGAAACAAAACAAACTACACTAACAATGGCTCCAATGTATCAATAAGCGGTTTGTCAAATGTTGCAAGTTCTGGGTATCAAAGTATCGCTACCTACAGCCAAAGTTCTAGTCCAATCGAAAATACGACACATCACCATCAGCCGTACGAAAACGGCGGCCAGCCGATGAGCAGGTACTCACAGCTAAATTACCAAAAACAGCGAGAAAAACAATATGACAGCAAAAATGAAAAGTTCTACCCAAAGAGCCCAGTGCAACAGAAAATTGAATATGATATACAAAAATATGGAATTCAGAATTTCACTACAGCTAACAATGTACAAAACAATACAAACGCTAACAATACAAAGATAGCACCGTTGGTGTTTACGAATCCTGTTTACAACATGGAAGACAATCGACAGTCGCAGGAAAGGAAGAATAATGAAAACAGGAATTCGAAGCGATGTCCATGTGGCTCATCCAGTTCATCGATCGATGAGGAGGGCTTGAGCACTGATAACGTGGAAACAAACTCGGAAGAAGGTTCTACTAACTTCAATGACGAGAGTAGAAACTATGACCAACAGAACCGCAACAGTACCCACCGAAAACTCACCAGAGATAATTGTAACTACGAAGACATGTACCAGAGGAGTAACCACAGTCATTCCCCTAGAATAAGGGACGACGAGTCGTCAAGCAATTCGCCGAGCCTCCGCCAGAGCAGCAAGACGCGAATGCCGAGGACGAATCCCATGCTCTCTTACTCTACTAACCAGAACCAACTCAACTTGAAACACTTTGGCCAAAGAAGCGAATCGCTGTACGAAAGCAAGCCGCATCATATTTCATCAGATTCTGGATATCCGATGAGCAGGTCAGATTCAAACGTGGAAGAAGTGAATAAAGAAATGTATCGGTTACAGATATCTCGCAGTCAGAAGGCTCTCTATAATATGGAGAGCTCGAAGAGTTCGCCGGAGAAGTTCACGATGACCGAAAGCACGATACCGGAGACGAACTATCCATTGGACAGGACGTACTCGGGCGCGAAGATGTCTAGTAGCCGATTGAATGAAGATTTGGAGAGACATCAGGACTATTTCGTTCGGGGTAGGATGGAGTCTCCCGCAACGGGTGCGTTCGGTCGCGAGTCTCAATCGAGTGAGGCCAGCGAACGAGCGGCGGTGCGTAATGAGCGGGAGACGGGTGGCCGGGACAAGTTGCAGCGACGGCTGAGCCTGGAGTCTGCGCGGGAGCTGACGGACAGCTCGGACGAGGTGGAGGACACGCTGTACAGCACGACGGGCCGACGCATCGTTTCTAAGCACCACCGGACCATCCAACAGGTATGTATTTTATAAAATATATCATATACATATATAATGCTACTGCAGCCTTTTGTGGTTTGATTGCTTAAATTTTGTTTAATGCGCTATGGTATTTTAACAAAAGTTGCATTAGATACTAAGACATTAAGATGACATTTTACGTATACTTGCAAAAAAAAAAACTAAGTTTAACTTCTATAATTTCTAGAAACTCTAATGTTTTGACATTTCATTATTTTGTCTACAGTATGAACGTGAAATAGAGAGGCTAAAGTGCTCAGTAGAGTTGTTACGTGGTCGCCTGGGGCCTGCAGACTCGGGACAAGATCACACCGACACAAAGATGAAGGCCATCATATCCAGGTAAGATTCACTCATACCATTACCAATATATTTTATATTTTATTTATACATAAGATTAATTGAAGTAGCTTGTTAATATTTTGTTTCATATCCTAAAAGTATATTTTAAATATACAATTTGTACTTTTTTTCAACATTCTATGTTGAAATGCTATGATGCATGTGCATTTTTTTTTCTAATTAAGTTCTGTTTTTTACAAATATAATTTTCGACGACTTTATTAATTTGTACAACATCTTATCGATATTAATCCAAATAAGAAGACTGTCAAAAGTTAGTACGTGTTTATTAGATTTTTTTTTTGGTTGTTTTGTTCACGGCAGTTTTAAGCACTTGTAAGTGCTTACAACTGCCGTTGGACATCTGTAAGCAATTCTGTATAGAACAGAGGTTCTGTCCTTTGTTAATCACAGGTGCGTTGCTACTCCCGAGGATTAAGATGGTCGCCTCATATGATAGTGAGCCACTCACACCCTTCCACCGAAACACAAGAATTGCTTAAGCTGTAAATGGGTGTGATGGTGGTACCTCTCCATTTGAACTACACTAATTCTACCACCTTCTAAGTTTGTTAATGTTAATCAGTAATTCCATTGTGTCGTACCTAATGCAACCTGTCGTATAGGTTAATCTGCGTGGAGGAGGAGCTACGGCGCGAGCAGCGCAAGATGGCGGAGGCGCTGTCCCACAAGCAGCGCGTGATCGAGGCGCAGGAGCACCGCATCGCCGCGCTGGACGAGGCCAACACGCGGCTGCTGTCCGCGCTCGTGCCCCTGCAGCAGCGCGCGCCGGTACCGCCACCGCCGCACGCGCCGCACGCACACACGCACCCCGCGCACGCACACCCCACGCACACACACCCCGCGCCCTCGCCGCACTCGCACCAGGAGCTGCAGATATAGGATTCCACTTAACGAACACAACGAACGCGAGAGACGCAGATTTAAGTGATGCGACGTTAGGTTCTGTTGAATACAGGCGCGGATACCGAAACGTAAATAAGACCGCTTACAGTGATTACGATGTACTATTTTATTCAAATACAAAAGAAATATTAAATACTGTAAATATAAATGTTAACGGGTAGGCCCGAGTTTCATTTTAATAATGAAACGATTATACGTCATCCAATTTGAAAACAAATGAAGCATGATTTGTCTTTACCTTTACCATATTATATTGTTAGCGACACATTAGGCACACTGACAATAAATACCGCGGTCATGTGGATAACTTTCCCATAACAAATAAAAGAGATGAAGTAATACCATGTTCGTTCGTTGTGATCGTCGAGTGGAATGCGCAATATTTAACGTGTAGCTATAACAGCGTCCGTTACCGATAAATTGCACTAAATTTACTAATTCACCAATTTTATTAACAGAACACATAACTCCCCAAAATATACTCTAAATAAAATAAAACGCACTATGGTATTACAACTTGATAAAACTCGCAGACGACCGATTTTTTTAACTAATAATGCTTAACACAATTTGGTTGGATAACAAAAAAAAAACAAGTTTCAGTATTAAATTCATAAAGTTACTTTGTGTTATCAAATATTTTTTACAAACGTTTTTAAAAACGAAACAATTTTATTACAGTGACGTCGCAAGAAACAAGATGGCCGTCTAAATGTGCGCTACTAGCCGTCACGCATCAGAAAATAATAAAACTTCTGAAACACAATAAAAACTTTAAACAAATCAAAGTATTCCTACAGTTTGTTATTTTTATAATCATGAAATAGGTACAAATATCTAATTTGGTCACATGTTGAAACATAATAATTGCAATATTCAGCTATGAATCGGTCGCCTGCGTGCGGCCTTTATAATCATTCATTTAAACTGCACTTTTTAACTTCTTAAATAAACAACATCCCTATCAGTTGCACGTGCACCTAAATAATGCCTAATAATGCCTGGTATACAAGAGTTGCTTACTGAATAACGTCAGTTTTCTTACGGAATCAGCTTATTGCACAAAGTAATTGTATGGTGCTGTCAAATATGAAAACTGTATACGTTTATCTGGCACTATACTTTAATTTCATAACAATTAAATCAGGCCTCACAATATGCCACTCATTCATAAATCATTCATTTACACATTACCATTACCAAACAATTTTCAGCTAAATCACTAGGATTAACAAAGCGTTTCTCACCTCTTACAAGGTATATTTAACACTATTACAATTTTCAATAATATGTAGTTTATATTATTTCCTCTATTAATACTTTCACCAATTGTTGAAATTAATATTAGAGTCCCCTAACAATGTAATACTCTCTTTAGTATTTCCACGTATACAAGTATATCTTCGTTAATATTTTATTAAACGTACAATAGAATTAATATCAGTTTAGATTAACCAATTGAAATGTTTAATAATCATTGTATTTCTATTGTTTGAAATAGAAAATTCAATTTCGATTTAAATGAATGTAATCAAGATTTTAACATTTAGTAATGCATTTTCATATTTAAATATTTGTATTTCAATTTTCATGATTTTCAATTAAATTGAAAGTTACAATTAATTGCACAAATGTTATAAAATTAGCACTGCTTGTGTTCGTTTAAATTGGATTTAATTATAATACAGACTTGCATTTCAATATCGATATATAGAGATAGAATACTTTTTCCTTGTTATTTTAATGTAACACATTTTACACAATTATTGTAAATTTATTATACCTATTTTGAATCACAACTATAATATTCTTTGCCATTTATCTGAATGTTGTTAACTTTGTTTATTAGTTATTTAATGTAAATATATGCTTTAAATGACATTAACGTTTTGTTCTGTATCAGTATTGTCTTGATTAATCTGGTTTAAGTTTTCGTATCAAGTGTCGACAGTGTTTGTTTTGTTTTCTTTAACAATTATACCAAAGACGATTGAATATCCCTTAGACTAGACCGTAGTGGTAGCACCCACTACGGAAGTTCTAGCCGTATTTTAAAATGTTATAGATTTTTTTATTATAATAATAATATAAGACTTGTATGATAATGTAGCGAGTATGTTATTTTGTAGAGAACGTACGAATGTAAGAGAGAAATTATTTTTAATACCCTTTGAGTATTATATACGTATTGTGTAATTCGATTAATGTTAAAATGCAATACAAATTATCTGAAAATTCACATAAATTGTTGTTAAAAATAATTAACTTTTTTGAATTTATTTTGATATTTATCGATTGAAAAACATACAACTTAGATGTTTACAGTGAACATATTATTATTGTAAGCTATGACTTTGTGTAAAATACTTGATTAGGTATATTATTACGATATACTTATGACATTAAATTATGGATTATGTATAAATGATTTTTATTTCAATACCCATGCTTATAATATATAACTGTTTTATTTAGTACTACACGTTATAAACGGCTTCATTTAATTAGTAAAATTTTTATTTAGAAGATAGAAGAGAAGAGAATTTTAATTAATGAAAGCTTAAAGTGTCACGAAAGTAACCCTGATTTTGGATATTTTCCTCCAATCATGAATACCCTGTAGTTTTCATACACTGTAGTGGTTTAATAATTAGCTCCACACAAAGCAAAGAAATTGTAATTTATGAATCCAAGTAATGTTTGGGAAGTAATTAATGTTAGTACACTTAGTACCCTAATGAGAAATTGAGGGCTATAAGAAATTATGGAAGTAGGAACTAAATAACAAGATATAGATATGTTGAAATAGAGTTTACTGTAATTTGACAATCAGTCTAGATTCTCGATTCCGGCAGGCGGACAACAGTATCGGTTATTCGCCATAACAAACTTGCGCTCTGCTGATTCTCTGGTACTATATGGATGCATCAGCTGCAGATCCTCCACCCGTCCAAATAGATATGAAAAATATATTTCACGAAACTTCTTATCAGGGAACTCAGCTTGACACATTGTGGGCCACATCATATTATTGACTTTAGCATGCGATCTGTATAACTCTAATATGTATCGACGAGTAAACTTCCTAAATTTGTCATTCAAATCTTGCTTATGGACCCAGGTTGTATGGCCCGCGTACGTTGGGTCGTGAGGCGGTGACACGTGACCAAAACCTTTGGCTGCCAGAGTTGTGAATGTCTGCCACAAGCCCGTACTTTTCCGTAACATCTCTGCCTTTTGGTGACGTGTGTACGGACCGTAAATTCTATTTCGCATCCATTCCTTTAGTTCTGGCACTAAGTGAAGGTCCGGAAGTCTTGCTGCGACGTTCGAGCGCCTCATGAGTCTCAAAGCACATTTCAAATAATCCTCTGGCTGTGGGTTTTGGCCCAAGCAAGTCGTGGATGACCTTTTTGTTTTCTTTTTCTTTTTGTCTTTCTTCACTGCGGTTCCGTCGTCAACATGAAGGGCACTGTCAGTGTCCCATATCCTCTTGAATTCTTTTTCCACGTGCAGATGCTTTGGATCCAAGTTGTAAATAGTTTCGTAATTAAATTGGAATGGTTTATTTTTCGTAGGTTTTTGAAAGAATGGAAGTTCCTCCGGTAGAAAGGCTCCTTCGTTGCCGTAATCGTAGTAGTGACCGCAATAGCACTTAGTACTTTTAATATATTCGATTACGGGATCGTGCCATTTCTTAACGCAATCACAGGGGTCTGGTTTCGGAGGCGGCGGCCGTCCGCGGAAACCGCAATGTATGTTGATGTATTCACCACCTAAATTCTTATACCCTCCATGTATAAGTTCACCGGCTGGCGGTAGAATTGAAACATTACCGAGTACGAAAACTGATTTTCCATGAATGTTATACACGCCGGTTATCATATATTGCGCATTCCACATTCCTGTACTAGGGGCTTGAAGCTTTCTCCGGCGGGAACTTTTCTTTGTTTTCGACATGCTTATTCCATAAGACTTTTTTACTTCTGTGAGACACATTTTAGAACCCCTTACCTTGTGACGTTGCACCGAGCGTGTAGTTGTCTTTACTGTTAGAGCAGTAACAGAAGAGTGTGGTTCAATATGCATGATTCCAGCCAACTTGTCGCAGTAAGCTCGGGGTAATTTCTTTTTCGGAGGCGGAGGCGGTGGCGGCGGTGGAGGCGGTTTCGGGATTGGAGGTTCCTCTTCGTATGGTTCATTCAAGTCGTCCAAGTTTGGAAGAGGCGGCGGACGATATGGTTTTTGTTTAGGAGGCTGGTACAAGCATGCAACCATTTTTTGAAGATACGGAGACGCTAATGGAGGTTTTATTTTTGGCTTAGGTTTAGGCTTACGAGATTTAGGCTTTGGGTCTGCACGAAATCTTGCCTTCAGTGATTCTATAAGCTTATCGAGGCCCAAATAGAGAATACCAGATAACATGAGTCTCGCATTGAGACAGTATGACAGACGCTTACCATCAATAGGATGACCGTATGTCGTATAAAACAATTGAGCGAGCATTTCTTTTGGATCATTCCGTCCTAGGTAGATGCAATTCATAAGGTCTGAATGATTAGGACGAGGAAATATACCTAATTCTCGCATTAATCCGGCTGTACGAGTCGGTCGTCCTTCTAGTATGTCCTGATATATATAGAACTCTAAAGAATCTAACGCGGTTCTTTGGGGCACACTAAGCGCTTGATACCATTTAGGACCAATAGATTTGATGATTGATTTCATAATCTGCCGTTCTCTCTGTCTCCGGAACTCTTTCAGCTCTTGCATGAACACTTGCCGCTCGCGGGTCTGATGGGAGTACACAACCTGCAAGCGGTGCTGGGCTCGTTCCTCGTGGCTTGTCTCCGGTCCATGCCGATTGTGAACCATCTTGTCTGGTAATAATGTATATCATAAAACAACAAAATTAAACTGCAATTTTGAAAAAAAATACAAAATTACGATAAAAATCCTTCACCATTTCCAATGACAATTTACTTATGTTTTATTTTCTGTCATGTCATTGTATTTAATAGATATTTTTGTTTATTTATCTTTTTAATTCTAAGTCATCTTTAACGTTTTATTTACGGACAATAAACCTTTTTTTAAACTATCATTAAAAAAATAACATTTTAGACACATCTGTATTTTACTTATTGTCAGATTAATTTAAAGCAGAGAACATTGAATTTACAAAAACGTGGGAACGTAGTGTCATCTGTTATCGAGTAGACTCACTAATACATACATGTAAATATGAACACTATAATGAATTATTCAGGAATCATTTTTATATACGCGTACGTTTGTAGTTGAAAAAAAAACATGTTACCCGTGATTTTTGTAGATTTAAAACGAACGAACCGAAACGATGCGGCATTAATGAATATGACAATAATTATGTTAGAAGCATAATTTCGTTTATTATCATTAACTTTCAAATTCGTTACTTTTTTATGCCTTTCTAAGCATTTTTTTAATAGGTAAGAATCTTGAGGTGTAGTGTACGAAACTAGAAATAACTTCCATGAATTTTTTAACTAAATAAAATGTGACTTGTATAACATCTGGTTCATCCTTATTAACATTAATTATGAAATAATATAATTAAAATGCAGAACGTAAATCAAATACGTTTGTACACTAAGCAATTTGTAAATACATCAAAGGATTCAACGCTAATCAGACTGAATGTAAACGACGCGGCCATAAATCGCGCATAAATTAACAAATAACGGTGTACGATTCGTACAGAAACTATTTGTTAGTCATGCAGTCGCGGGTCGGCCGGGCGCGATGACGCGCGATCAGCTGGCGAAACTCGGCCGGTCCTCGACCCGCACCCCAGGGTGAACGCCCCTCCATCCATCACGTGAATAATTCCTCACCTCATTCATACACCGCCGAATCCATCTCAATATTTAAGCCCCATACATTGATCCGGAAACCATCAATCAAGTAGCCAGCAGCCGATGCCGCGAAATGCAAAATTGATCGACCGATCGACAGATCGTCGCGTAAACGCTTCTCAATGAAGTATGGGTGCAAACAGATATGTAGTTGCACTTTACTGTTTGTTCGAACAATATATACAATTCTGCCTGAACAAAACAACAACCGATATACACTACATGGCACAAAAATAAAAAAAAATGTTCGCAATGGGCCTTAAATCTTTGACATCTAATATGCAGAAACGTAAGAGTAGGTAATTCCCGCTGATTTTAAATTATAATATCCTTTGTTGATGTAAAATTTAAATTTTATTCAAACGGTCGATTATAAATCTATTTATTGGTGGAGCCCAAATTTTATATCGCTTGACCTTTCGTATCAACGGGTTCATACTATCGTCAGTTAATGTATGTCCCATAATTATATGAGTGGAGTTTCATTGACTAAATTATGAAATATGGTGGTCTTGATCATGATGAGTAAGGACCGCTTATTCCGTTCAATAATACTTTTGATTAATTATTATGAATAGAAGACACAACGAACTTGTTGATTAGGTCAAAATTCTTTCACATACGCTTTAATTGTGTGGGCTAAAAATACTTATTATTTTTGATTGGAACTCTATTTGTTTCGAATTAGAAAGAACATAACTATGTATTTGTTTTATATTTAACACTGTTTGACCCGAAGGTATACACAGATGAATCTGACGTTTAAGTACATATTGAAAGTAGGGAAAATTGGACAGACAATAGACATAAACGGTACATAGAAAACGACAATCAACTCATTTTAGCACGAGCTACATTACGGTGCTGTCCCTTAAAGTGCCCAATAAATGATCCAAAGCACTTTGCGCGGAGTGCGACGACCTTACTTTCTTGCATTTCTACTGAACGCGAGATTGCTATCTCCGTATTGCCTAGCAGGGCCAGCTCACGAGCATTCACTTTCCACGTGTCAGGAAGTATCCGAAGCCACTTTCACTCCATTCAAGATCACAGCCCGTTCCGCCAAGCCGTTATATTCTAAACAATAACCCGCCGCCATTGTTTAGAAGACGCGTTTCTGATCGCTTATTGAATGCTCGGAACTTTGTGGATTTGCAGAAGAGTCTACAAATGACCTTTTCGGCTATATATGAGCCTATTTTTCGTATGGTCACATTCTACCAGCTCATCCTGCCAAAATATAAAGCTTAAGCAATCATTATTTAATATTTTTGTAGATTTTAATAAAGAAACAAACATACGCATCAATCGTCCGTAGGTTAAATCTCCATGGGCCGCTCATATACAGGGTGGTTTGCCAAAGTCATCACGCTTTGCTGTGCTTGGTATTGCAAGGGGTTACTGTTGCCTAAAGTCAGGATTTGATTCTTAAGATGTTGAAGTGTGATCTGTAAGATAGATTTAAGTTTTGAGCGACCCTGACTAGATTTGATGTTTGAGCAACTTGAGTGCTTTTTAACCGATTTCGAAATGGGAGGTTATACGTTCGACTGTATGTATTTTTTTATGTATGTTCACTGATTTCTCCGCCGTTTCTGGACCGATTTTCAAAATTATTTTTTTATTAAAAAAGGTATACTTCTGAGGGGGTCCCATTTTCACCAAGTGAGGATCTGATGAAGGGATCCCAAAGAAATCGAGGGCAACCCTCAAATTTTGTAGGCACTAATAATGTTTTTTTCTAGACTCACGTTATCTTAATCAATCTAGCTTTTATAGGCTTCTTTAACAAGCTTTTATTTTTATTTTTTGCAGACTTATTTAAATAGTAAAATGTACATATTTTGTGCATTTTATAAACAGAGTGGAAAAACAACATATACGGTATTACTTTTGATGCAATATCTCATAAGATAAAATTTGGTTCCAGTCAATTTTGCTGAAAATTTGACGAATTTGGGATACAAAATGAAAGCGGCAAGGGCTAATATAAATACTTCAATATACCTTCAGCGATTGTTTTCTTAGAGCGATTTCAGGCGCCATTTCTCCAGCGGGGTGAGTGACCGTGCTCTTATCTTTGCGCATGTGAGCGTGCACGTGTAGTGCGCATGTGTGCTGCGCTTGAGTCTATTCTATGAGCACTCTGCGGTATACGCAAGGTGCTTTAAAAATCAATAAAAGTGTTAAAATTTTATTATTACATTATAAATTTTGATATCAAGTGTAAAATGAAAAAAGTTGAATGAAACTTGAAGCTTTTAAAATGATTCTTTTTAAAAGCTAAGGCAACTATACATACGTTAATAGTAACTCAATTTATTGTTATATTTTTTTCGCGAACGTATAAATATGTTTGTTATGAATGTTGAGAGGTTAAATCTTATATATCGTAAAATATGGATTGAATAAAACTATGACTTCAAATTAATTTCCCTAAGCCCATCCAAAAATATCATTTCGTAATTACAGAAGAAGTTCCAGTTACTAATTGCATATGTGTTTTCAATGAGAGTGTGTAGCCGCTGTTGCAAATGGGCTCGTAAGCGCATATTATGCAACTGTGATGTATAAGTAGGGTTGCCAACTGTACTATAATATATAGTATTGTACTATATTTTGGGTCTACGTACTATATACTATTGAACACATAACTTTAAGTACTATATTTTGGATTCCGAAATCTAACAAATAAATCCATCAGTTTCATATCATAATTTTACGAATGCGTCTATACAATAATTTTAACTTTCACTTGAAAAATATAATAAGTATAGTATAGAATTATTAATGTCTAAATGTTATGTTAATAAAATATTATATTTTGTATATGAGTACTATATAAAATACTATATTTCGTAGACAAAATGTTGGTAACCCTATGGATAAGCCGCATTATCGGACGACGCATCAATGTGTATTTATAGAGCAAAGGTTATTCTTTCATATTCGGAGGTCGATATTTCTTAACAGTGGTTTAAAATTTATCCCAATAAGTGATAAAAAAAATATAATATAGATTTATATTATCGTGGAATTTGTATTTTTTAATATAGTAGTTGCCCGTCTGTGGTCGAAATTCGACCATAATTAAACTTAAACAAAAATTAACCTTGATATTCACTTTACTGTCATGAGCATACTTGTAAATTTTAACAGATTATATTTTATTTTTTATACCACAAATAATATTAAATACCACAGACTGGAGTCATAAACAAAAGAGTTTTTTTTTCAAGAAGAAGAACTAAAGAGTAATGTAAATATATAAAATATGTGTGTTTATGTGCATCTGAGAGAAGACCCGTGCCCAGCAGTGGGACAATAATGGGTTGACGAGATGTGCATGTTAGTGTGTCTGATGTTTTTTGATTGATTTGATGTATTTTTTATGAATTATTAAAAAAATATTATGCAGAATTATAATTTTTTTTTTACTCCTTCTCAATATAAACTATAACCGTGCCAAATTTTATTCTTCGACCACGTAATTTCGCAACAGGGGTAGGTACAAAGTATTTGCTTCACGTATTAATATATAGATAAGGAGTTTTATTTCTTAAAAAAAACATTTTAATATTAAGATTAACGAAAAAAATTGTTGAAATAATTTCACTTTAGATATTAATATTGTGTTCTAATTTATTTTAAGCAACAAATCCTAAATAAAATAAACATCAAAGATAAATCTACTCATCCGAAATAGAGTAATAAAGTAAGTACGTAGCTTCTCTCAGATTAATAGCGTTTTATCTTAAGGCGGAAGCTGCAGGAACATGTCGGAGACAATGTGACTGACATGTCTACAGTTACTGCGGCCCTCAGTTTAGTTAATCACACTGACGTGACAGGTGGTTCTCGTATTGCACTACAACTTAATCTTTGGAGGAATATCCTACGAGAATCTTAAGGATATTTTTGTAGTATCCAATAGGATACATTTTTTTGAAATGGTTTTAATTCGTTCATCTCCTGTAAACTGAATGAGTGATGACATTTACTCAAAAGCTAATACTATTCCTAATATATTTTATTTTAAGCAAATAATAAATACATATATTTTAAGTTTTTAACCAGTCCCACTAATGCGTTAATCCTCTAAAGATATTTAGGGCTTTAAGGCTGAAAACAGATTAATTTATTAAATACGCCAAGACTTGGACATTGCGGAACCTTCTAATCTGTCTCTTATTTTCCAATATAAGTAAGTGCGCTATAAGTTTAATCTGTGAGATTTACTTTGTCTCTTAGAAGTTTTAATGAAGAATTTATACCAGTAATAGAACTCTCCCTGCAAAAGTACCTACTTTCAACGTTTGTGCTGACTTTCACCAATGCAACAAGGTTTATCTTTTTGATTAAAAAAACAGTAATAAGTAGTTTTACTATAGACAATCGATCGACCTTCATTAACAGAGGTCCAACTTAAAGATATTCTTTATTTCAAAAGTTGTTGCTCCACATTTGTAAATGTTGTACATCTTTTCATTAAGATGTGCTAAGCATCTTATTTTGGGGCAACATACTCATCAGAGGTAAAGTGTTGTAGTTGTAGCCGCCAAAATACCATTGCGTTCAATTAAGGATATAATTAAAATATATGAGTATATACTCCTTTAAAACGTGTTCTTCATAGCCAGGTAAATCTTGACGCTAGAACATCTTCGACGAGGATGACACATACAATTACAAATACGTAAATACCTTTTTTTATAAATATGAAGTTGCAAACGAGCAAGCATATGGATACCTAGACCCATAACGGAAATCTACATTAATCTTGTAGATATCTGGTTCGTAGGGACCAAACCCTGAACCTTACTTGTCAGATTGGTATGTTACCTTCCTCGACACTTGCATAGTCACCATGTCAGCGTATTTCTTCTCCTTACAGGAATTTCATAAAAAAATGAAAACAAATTGTCATAGATATCCACAATGTGGAAGAGGGCGATGCCCAAATATTGGGTGAACAACCTCTTAATGCTTAGAGGAGACATTTTATTTTTAACCTACTAACTCATGCTACATTGGAGAGTCTTATATAAATAAAATTGAAACGAAATAAAATTACTTCGCTAGACATCACCCGTGAATCCGAAAATTGTTTGTCTCGAGATGACAAAGTTGCATGCATTTATCATTTTTCACATTTCTACAAACAAAAGGATTATTGTACCTCACCAAGTCATTGATTAAATTTGATGATTAAATTTAAGCATAAGTATAAATCTTTAAGACAAAAATATAGGCTTAAAAACCAATATAAAATTAGTTTTGTGTTAATCTACGAATCTTGGACAAGTAACATAGATTTTCGTATTTATTTATTTTAAAACATAAGTACATGGTTGAGTAATCCAGTGTATTAGGATACTAATGAATAAAACGTGTTATATTTTAATCGAGGTCTAGTATGACTTTACTTCACAAATGTTAACTAGTACTTATTTCTTGCCTAACTCACGTGAGACTAAGCTCCCGCTAACACATTCAGTTGCGTTTGTCCCAAATCAAAATTTTAACCAATTCTTCAAATAAAATAAATTATTCTTCATTTCTAAATTAAAATTAATATTTTTATATTGTTAATAAAGTGTACGACAATAGAGCGATAATTAAAATAAAGGGCTATAAAACGTAATGAAAATAATTTATAATATTAATATTTAAAATTTTATTATAATATTAAAATTTAATAAATGTTCGTTTGAGATATAATCATTTAATACAATACTGAAAACTTAAATAAGCTATAAATATAAATTTTGCACCCGTAATTTTACAGAAAATTAATACCAGCATTC
>DWNE01003790.1:0-16134 GCA_018249875.1 Cecropterus toxeus
TTTAAGGAAAGCCAATTGACCACACGTCAGACGACCATCAGATAAGCGCGTACGTGCCGTATGCATATCTGTTAGATGAAACGTTTTTTTATTTTTTTTTCGTTTTAAAGTGAAGAAAATAATTACTACTGGCATATTTATTAGATTTAAAGAAACATCTAAAATAAACTTTAGGTGTGTAAAACGCAACAGTTGCCAACTTCAGATTATAGTCTTATCTTGTTTGGGATTAAAACAGATGTCCATGGGAGGCAAGGCCACATACTGTCAGGTACATATATTGCACACTTGTTTTCTATTTCTATGTTATAAAAAAATCAAACAATAGCAGCAGTGCCGTAGCGAGGGGGGGGGGGCGGGGGCGGAAGGGTGGTCCGCCCCAGGCGGCACATTTTCAGGGGCGGCAAAAACAGATTTGGCAACCTTGTTTTGTCATCAAGTTTTTTTTTGGTCGTCAAGTTAGATATTGACGTTTTTTGGTCGACAAGTTAGATATTATCGTTTTTTTTTGGTCGTCAAAATTTGTGTAGCGTATGGCGAGTTCAACTTCCGTCGCGGGTGGCGTAAGCCCACGCTTCGCCACTGAATAGCAGCGTGATGGGCTAGGTGCTCTTTTCATTATGGCCAGTACAATAATACTGAATCGATGATGATGAATGAGGGAATACAAGTTACAATGCCCATTATTATATGTAGCAGAGCAAATACCATTTTTTTTTGTTCGCAACAAACATACAACAAAACATTTTGCTCGCAGACCGTTCCAGCAACCTTATTAGAAAAAACTTCATCGGAAAAGCGGTAACCCGACCAACTTACGTACCGATTCCCGAGCTGATTCATCGCCCTTATTGTATTACAATATGGTTTAATATCGCACGCTTCTAAGATATACAAACGCATCTCTAATATTGCAGGTTTATAGTTAATATTGACTCGTCAACGCTCCGTTTGAAACTTTTCTCATTTTGAATCCAGTCAAACTGGAAACTCGAATGGAGAGCGTCCTTCAGCCGGCTGCGTTAGATATTATTTTTGCCGATTAACTAGACTGGTGCAGCGTGGTCCATGGACGTACTCGTATGTCGAGATTTGTCTCATTGGCAAGCGCGAAACTGTTTCAATAAAGTGATTCTTTGTATGTAGGTTTCAAAAATAAAGCTCATTTTTCTGAAATATTGTGTATTAGTAATAATATATCACCTATGACTTTTCCAAATATAGTTAACGAATTTACAAACTTTTAACAACAAAATATGTAATAATACTCCAATTTTAAATGTCCCTTCATCGAGGATCTCCCGCGTGTTTTCTTATGCATTCTGTTCATCTGAATGTAAGTGGCTACTGCCACCCATGGGCATCCATGATCAATCCCAAAGGGGATCTACTACTAAGTCTACTGAGCTACTATCTTTACTGGCCACAGATCCTTCACTACCACTGATAATAAGCTGGACCGTCTCGGAGAACTTTGTCCTCTCACCACTCTTCACACTAGAACAAAGCAGCGCTAAACACTGCTTTTGGGTTATTTCTATGCATGGGTGTGTATTTTAAATGTAATAAGGTCCCTGTAACAACTTTACTTTTTATTAAATTGATCCCAAGATTTCTTGAACATTTTTACGAATTTCATAATACCTGTCAATCTACCTACGCTTTTGGATTTGGCATCCACGCTCAGAAAAATATTATAGGTAAAATTATATAGGTATTTTATACAAAAATCGCTTCAGTTCTCTTGTTTAATTACTGATTTCAGAGTATTAATAAGAAAAATCAAAAAGCATGAAACGCAAATTAGTAACTAAAAATTACCTATTATTTCAGTTGGCAACACTTACGCGTGATTAAAACATGGCGCCCGACGACGTATAATAAATTCTCGGCGATACTTTTTGTGTTCCATTTTAAAAAAAGAAACGCTGTCGTATTTCCCCGCGCGCTCATAAACAATCCAGATGTGCGGATACGATAGAATATGCACACTCGATATTGTTTCTTTGAATTTTAAATGCGCCATAGACAGTAGAGTTTGTAAATTCCTATCATGTGAAGGCGAAATTGGCGGGAACTCGCATTTGACAGTTGATAATATTTCCTCTTAATTTATTCAGAGATAGGGAGCGTGTTTGTATTCAGCCTGTATCTCTTGCTATAAAAATGGTGTTTCACACGTAGTAAATAGGGTTCAAACTACTTTCTATATCGTTTATATTCAAACTTGTAAGTATTCAGTATGTACTGTAACTATTTAAAAGAAACGAAATGTCTTTATTCTTGGTATAAGTTGGAATTTTATATTCAGCATGCTCTATAGATAACACCGAAGCTTAAATACAGATGTAAACATTCAAGATAAATTTCTTGAATGTTTACATTTTAAAGTTAATAAATTCAAATGGATGTCAATATAAACCGGTATGTAAAAAAAAAATGGTGATAAGTTCCAAATTCAAATTTAAAATTACAGAATAACAATTAAAATTTGAAATAAGAGAACTGAAGTAACGCAGCGTGGAACTACGCATTAAAACATTTCTGGCATACTCTTACCCTTTTTTAATCTGTCATTCAACCACTTAAACGTAGGTTTTGTGCTACTGCATTTATTTAAACACCGAGGGTGTTGCTACGTGCGACAATAGTCACTTGTGCTGACGTGTTTTATGCTTGTCTATATCAGGAGTACGCAACATTTTTGGACGGAAAATAAAATTACAAAATAAATGAATAGGATAGAACAGCTATACCACAGCTGTTCTATGCAAAGTACATGTTATTTAAGGTAGTTTTTGAGTCTTTACACGGGAAACGTGTATTGAGGAAGTAGCGAAAATTTGTCCAGGAGACATTTGTCGCTGTTTTGAAAATAAGTCAGTTCAAAAAGATTGGTAAAAAAATAATAAGAAATAATAAAATATGTAATATTTTATTATTTCTACAGTTCAAAAAAACTTATCTGGTACTTCAGCCATACTGAAATTTAATTTATTTATAAAAAGATATTATAATGATCTTAAATCGTTAAAACATCTTAATAAAATTATTAAGATATATTTCCGATGATCGCATGCTATCATCTTTAATTTTGAACTATTTATTCGATGCAATATAAAAATATTTTAATGTTTTTCATAAACAGACATATTTTACTTTATTTTTTACACCAAATTGTAATTAAAACGGTACCTGTGTGTGTAGGTTGACGATCCCTGGCCTATATGTATCTCGTGTAGTGTATGGACTATTGAGATGAGTTTGAATGATGCGAGGCTGTCTGAAGATGAAAGTGGACCTTTTAAATGGATCAATTGTCCCTAATGGATCCCTTCGTAGGTATTGTAGGTTTATGGCCTTTTACATTTAGTATTTACATAATTACTATGTACTAGCTGAAGTACTTTGCTATGGGACATAAAAAAGTCGCCATTTTCAAAAAGCGATAAATATTGCAAACAAAGTAGCCAATAGGCTACTTTTGATTATCGTTATATACCAGATAGTTGATAGATAAATAAGCTACATTCATGCAAAAAATCATATAAATCAGGCTAGTGGTTCTTGCGTGATACATAGAAACACACCATCGCATTTTTAAATGTATGCGTCAGAAGAAATGTAATGTTTCTTATGTATTAGTATAGAATATAGTATTTGCTTTTATGTAACTCGTTCCTAGATGGCGCTGTAACATATTAACGATTTTAGAGTTATTTTCAACAAAAAAATGAAAAGCATATTGACCTCAGCCTTCACATTAATATTTGCCACTTTGTCAAAATTATTTGCCAAAACATAATTTTGATTTTCAAATTGCTTGAAAAATAGAGTACTTATTTCTCCGTTATTTGAGATTATGTAGATATTGGATCTAAATATGGTCAAAGTTTAACAAGGCAAAGTAAATTCCAATAATTAATTTGCCGAGCGTGACAAATAGCACACTCAGTCCAGTGCATTTCTCTGAGTTAGCTGGATAACAAAGTACGAGAGTGGTTGATTTTTATCCATTTGCCGCAACCGGAGACATATTGGGGGCTCGCACGAGGAAATTGCATTCTGTCCTCTAATTCGTTGCTTGTTGCTGTTCACAAATAACATTTGCTCGCTTTGGTTATTTGCCGCATGGCAAAAGTTTCCTACGCTACAGGATTTGGTTGGAACGGCTGGCACCTGGGGTTATAAGTCGCGGTATTTGTTTCTACAAATCCTTTCCGAGGTGGTAGAACCAACCACCGGAGAGGTGCCACTGTCACACCTGTGTCTAGCGTGAAGCAGTTCCTGCGTGTGGTGGAAGGATATGGTTGCCGGCTAACTTATCTATGAGGCGACCATCTCAGTCCTCGGGAGTAGCAACGCATCACAGGTGTCTATGGACGTTAGTGGCCACTTTCCATCAGATGGACAGCATGCTCGTTTGTTTTCTTATAATCTTATAAAAAATGACAATCTATTTTAGTTTCTGACGATTATTTATACTTAAATTTACAATTTTATATATATATTTTTTAACTCTTGTATATGAAATTTATCATTCATTATTTTAGTAACTGGCCGAATGTTTGGTTTTGTATTGGTTTCGGCGAATTTCAGTTGTAGTTTCGGCCTTATTTTCACGGCACGAGTTTTTGAGAATTATTGTGCGTCGTTCAAAGTGTTTTTTTTTAAGTTCACTTCCTAGACTAAGTCTTAACTTTAATATATTCATTTAGTTTTTTACATTCATGATATAAAAAAAATATATTTGTTACATATTTTAATGATTTTCTGATGATTTAACAAAATTTAATTGTCTGTATGTAAGTGAAAAAAATGTGCTAAAAATACAGCAGATTTCAGTTTTTAATAGTAATTTAAAGTATGTTTTCATAATTTTCGGTTTCGGTTTCGGCTGAAACTGAAAGCCGGGCCGAAAGTTCGGTTTTGGTTTCGGTTTTGCCTGACAAACCATTTTCGGTCGGACATTGCTATTTACCCTTAGACGTTAAAATAAATATTAAAGTTACACACAAAGATTATCCATAAAATGATTTTTTATCGCCATAATCTTGAAATCTCTATTGACATTTACTTCACTCTCCATACTCAATCAAAAGAAAATTGTACAAGTCATAAACATATGTTTTTTGACAAACTGCCCTTCTTCAATCGACTTCGACCCTTAATGTTATCCCGCTGAATAGATTTGGGTGTAAAATGGACAAGGGTGGAGGGGCGACCTTACCGTGTAACAACATTGCTCTTAAGGGATTTAATATCCTGTTTTTATCCTATGAATGTCGAAGGGTTGGTTTATAGGCTTTTTGTAACAGGATGGATATTATGTTGAGATACGTTTTTTAAACGTATTGTATAGTTATTATGGTTTATTGTAAAACTTTTATTATATTTAGTCAAATTCCAAACAATACTGTTTTAATAGCGATCTGAATGTATACAAAATAAATATTATTTGTTATTCGAACTATATTAAAACTTGTTTGCTTCCATGTTTTTATATACAAATAAAATAAATAATGAACACATTTAGCTTTATTTTTATAAATTTTTATACAGTGACTTCTAGAATTATCTTTTAATCCGTCTGTTCGGTGTTCCGATTTTCTGTGAGTTTTCCCGCTCTATCGCTCCCGTGAATGTTGTAAGAGGAATCTTAGGGACGAAATATATGAGAACGGCAGCAGGGTTTTACTGTGTAACATCAACACGATGACTTGCAAAAAACCCATTAGAGAAACCAGCAGTGGATCTCAAAACGCTAATGGATTGTGATTAGAAACTTTATGAAACGAAAATGCGTTAAGCAGTTATCGGTGCTAAAGTTAAATAGCGCTGTACCCCTTTCTGAATCACGCTAACGATTTTAATTCAAGCTGTATAAGAGCTCAAGTTTGGTTTATGCGAAATATGACCTCCGAATATGAGCTGTAATGAGTACTTAATTATATTGCTATATTATTGTCTACTATCTATCTTAAAAATTACGCCTGGAAATTGAGGAAAAAGGGGGTGAGGGATGATTTTTTTACTATTATGACATTATGGGTATTAAATGAAAGCTAGTTAATAGACCTATCTAAATACATAAATATATTGTAATACTTTTACTTCACTATTTTGTCAAAAACTCACATAAGCGTTAAATTAAATATATGTCATTATGAACAAAAATTTCGTTTTAAGCAGTCGGTTTTTTTTAAATATTTTAACGATGTTACTAGCTATATAAATATTTTACTAAGGCCTCTGACACTACAAAGTACAACTATCCTATAAAATATTTTTCTTCAAAGGGACCTTGCGCGGTAGTCTCGCTGTCTAGTATAATTCAACCTAAGCCTTCTAAAGATTCCTGAACGACGGCTAATCTTATAATAGCAAACGACAAGAAAAAAAATCAAAAAAGACTGCGGAAGAAAATGCACGCCAAGAAACCAGAGACAATGGAAAAATATCATCATCAGTTTTACTTAGTGTTTTTAATCTGTGGATTCCGTCTGACGTGCTCGCATTAATTATCTATTGTTTGTAATGTAAACGCATATTACTTTTATTTTTACCAAGTTGCACTTATTTTTAATATTATCCGGATTGATTTGATTACAATTAGGTTTATATAGATTTCATTAAGTTGTGTCATAATTTTCGTTTTAAATGAATTATTTTATAGCCCTCGTTTTGTAAATCTGGCTGGATTAAAATATGATATACATAGAATCCTTGTTCTATATGAAGTAGCTTACAGATGTCCATGGGCGGCAGTTACCACTTATCATCAGGTGAACTGAATGCTCGTCTGCAACGCAAATCTAATAAAAAAACTGAGTTTTAAGAAACTTCCAAAATGCGAAGACAATTTTGTGATTCCACGAAATTTCGCATTGGTATCCATTCATCACCGAGCGATATATGAACGTACCTAACATTTGTACCTGAAGTTTGCCTAAAATCGAATCGAAAAGCATTGAATAAATCCATGAAAAGCCAAACGTTCGTGCACAGCGTGTGCTCGAACTAAAATCGAGATGCCCTCGACCGCATAATTACGCCAAAATTTCGGATACACTCGAGAGCTGGATCCTCGAGTGTTGGCATATTCAAAAATTTCAATACCAACCGACCACCGAGTGGGGGTTTATGTGATACACTGCTTTTTTAGATGTCGCACAATCGCGAATCCAGAATTTTTGTTTGGAAACTTGATTAGCCGAAGGTAGGTTACAATCAACACAAATAATTCTATGGCAAAGGTTTACCGATAAAAGTTTTTAGATTTTGGAAGACTTAGGTCGGATGTTTTAAAACTTTTGCCGGTCATTTGCTAAGGGAATGGATTGTTTTCTAATTACAATTTGAATTCGAACTATGTGCTACGCGTGTAACAGTGCACTTTTAATGATAAGAACGTGAGATAAAATGTAGTTCAATTGTTTCTTCGCTAAAATTCTTTAATAGAAAAAAAGACGCGGTCTAACTTATTGTCCTACTCTATGATTTTTTTCTGTATGTTGTAGGTGACATGGATGTAAAAATGTAACATATTTTGTGTTTGACGGGTGACCGCTGACACGGCAATCAATACTCCGATTCAGGAGGTTTTTTGTCGTATTAGCTACACATCCTTCCAACCGGTGTGTCTCGCGCATTATCTGAGTCAGAGAGAGCGAGGGGGCAGATATCAAAAGATTCCTCATCAAAAATGAACGACCGATGTTGAGATGCGAGCGCCTGAGGACTCGTATTTTTAACCCGTGTATGGTTTGGATTATTTTTCAATGAACTCTGCTGCTGGATCGGTACGCTGAAAAGAGATAATACGAACGGGGCATAGCTTAAAAAACTTTCAGACCGCGCCGAAATAAAACGACTGTATGGGCAGATGTTTTGTGTTTCGAACAAAGTGCAGAGCTGGTGCAGTTCGCCTTCACCGGAGTTGCTCCAACTGGCATTTGTCGATGAGTTTTTCGAAAGCGGTTCGCAAATATATGTTTATTTTAATGGAGAATAAGCTGGTCTGCCAACGCTATAGGAACATGAGAACCAAAATGTATGTAGGCAACTCGAGCAGTTGTTGGTCTTGTTTGTGACTTATAGAGATTTGTATGTCGACTATTCCATATATGTATAATAAAATTGAAATGTCTATGGAACCCCATTACATTTTTAGAAAAAAAAATAGTTTGGAGGATGACGAATAAACGATGTTTTTTATTTTTATGTTTGACTGTGTGTTTCAAATCACATAAAATAAAAAAGACGTGATTTCATTCAAAGAATTAAAAATATTTGTGTCAATACCTTGGTGGTAACATTTAGCTTTTATTTCATTTAATTTACCAATCATATCCAAAGTTTTACGCGGTTAAAAAGTGTATCATAGTTAGATTGTGATAAATTTAAGTTATTCAATTTAGAACACGGTGCAAGCCGCGGGGCAAAACTCGTCTGAAATATTTTTCGAATCATATCACGTAAGTCATGCAAAAATCATTCAAAAACTGCTCCTTCTCTCCACGATATTAAATCTTTATTAAGAGTATCATGGACATTGTCATTTTTCGTTTCTTATATATATCCAATCTGTTTGAACAACATTTTCCACGATGGCAGTACTCACTAAAGGATGAACTGCAGGTTCGATTGTTTCTTCAATTCGAAACATATTTACAACTCTGTTTTAGTCCATACTTAAACAAAATCCCGAAGGAACCAAACGTTTACGCACAAACAAATTCTACATATGAAAAAGCGTCTCAGTATTGAAAACGGTAATCTCTGCCAAAACTCATGTGGACTTACAACCAAACATATACAGTTCTTTCCACTTTATTGCGTTACATTAAGGTTGATTATATTACAAATTACTAGTAAAGTACAAAGTTGTATTAACCTTAATGAAACATGAAAAATTCAGAGGCAGACGTCAAGTGATTTTTTCTCCGCATGTCATTCGCTTTGACTTATAATAGGGCCTAAATGCTTAATGCTTGGGGCATCAAGACTTGCCTTTTATGTGCTTTGAATCAAAATTGTCGTGTAAGTAGCTACTATGGACTACCGACGAAATTAGTAGCAAATAAGCATGCAGTCCACCTTACGGTAGGTTGTCAAGAAGCAAGCGAGCAATCAGCCCACCTGATGGTAAGTGGTTACTGCCGGCCGACATCATTAGCAACTTCATATTTTTTTGGTGGTAGAACCAATGTAGTTCGACCGGGGAAGTACCACCGCCGCACCTATTTCTGGCGTGAAATAGTTCTTCCGTTTCGGTGGTCGCCTTCAGATGGAACCCCTGTTCAATATGAAGTTGCTTACATTATGTCCATGGGTGGCAGTAACCACTTACCATTAGGTGGGCTGAATGCTCGTTTGTTGCTTAATATTTATAAAAAAAAAAATACAGACGAATTGAGTACCTCCTCATTTTGGAAGTCGGTTAAAAAAATAGAACAGTGGTTCTATTTGTTAATCACAGTTGCGTTGATTCTACAGAGAATTAAGATGGTCGCCTCTTATGTAAGTGAGCCAGCAACCATGCTCTTCTACTGAAACGCAAGAACTGCTTCACGCTAGAAACAGGTGTGGCCGTCGTACCTGCCCAGTCAAATTGTACTTGTTCTACGTAAAAAAAAAATTGCCATTATTTTTTTTAGGTTATGGGCGTATAACCGTAACGATTACTAACAATTGTTTGTGTTATCAAAGATTAACCAAACTAACCCTTTAATCAACTAAAATCCCACTAAACACAGACTAATGGTTATCAAATGCATTGTCACGGTTGACAATTAGAGGGTTAAATCACTTTTGTTTGTTGCTATCAATAAAGGAAAAAGCGTAAGTAAATGATTTTCATATACGAACAAAAATATTAAGAAAATTTATTATAATCACGCTTTACATCCATGATTTTACTTAGAAGTCGATCAATCAGATTTGCGTGGTGATAGAACCAGTACGGTTAACGCGGAAGATTCCACAGTCAACAGACAGGTGGTAGAACTACATAGTTCGACTGGGGAAGTAACCCCGCCACATCTATTTCTAGCGTGAAGTAGTTCCTGCGTTTCGGTGGAAGAGTGTGGTTGCTGGCTCACTTTTATATGAGACGACCATCTCAGTCCTCGGGAGTGGAAACGCATCTGTGGTCGACTTCATATAGAACCCCTGTTCTATATGAAGTTGTTTACATATGTCCATGGGCAGCAGTAACCACTTATATCAGGTAGGCTGCTTGTTCGTTTGCTACTTCATATTTATTAAAAAAAAGTCAAATTTATCTCCACCCTGAAGAAGATCTATTTCGTTGGAAGTGTATGAACATTTGCTGACTTAAGTACAAGGCGACGATCTTAGTCCTCAGAGCGGCAACGTATCTATGATTGACTACAGATAGAACCTCTGTTCTACATAAAGTTGCTTACAGACGTACAAAGGCGGCACTGACTGGTTACTAACAACTGGACAGCATACTCTTTTGCTACTTTCATATCACAAAAACAATGGATCGGAGTTATATCTGAGATTTTCCACAGATACCTTATTTCCATTTCATAAAGTTTCCTACACTTTTTCAGTAAGGCGGTCTGATATATATCCTTCTCAGTGGATTGAAAGCCCTGAGTAGCTTGTAACTGTAATGGATTGGCTAACCTTTGATATACGTTGCTAGTGACAAAATTAAAATCACTAAAGGTGTGGCGGAACGGATATTCATAATACCCGTATGCCACAATCTGATAACATCACACGTCATGTCGTGGGGTGATTTTTAATTTACTAATAGATTTAAATGTACGACCTTTAATCTATGTGAAAATATGATATGTTGTTTTTATTTGGTTTTTGGTTGTGTTAATATGTTCCGTTTTG
This sequence comes from Cecropterus toxeus, assembly GCA_018249875.1. Lineage (NCBI taxonomy): Eukaryota > Metazoa > Arthropoda > Insecta > Lepidoptera > Hesperiidae > Cecropterus > Cecropterus toxeus. The sequence goes on from DWNE01003790.1 coordinate 10,879, forward strand.
TAGTTATTGTTTCTCGCTTTTAAGTTATTTTGAAGCAATAGGATTTTTATATTTTTTTATATTATACATTGCAGTCTACCTGATGGTAAGTACCCACTAATGCTCTTATAAGGCCAACGCGTGTGTAGTGGATTCGTCAAGGTTATTAGTAACTGTATCCGCTGGATCCGGTGGATCCAGTATTTTCGTATTTGGGCTTGACTTAGGCGAAGGTAAAATTAATTTTTCTTCCATTGAAAATTATCTTTCTAGAAGGAGGATTGCAGTTCTCCTATTTCTGAGAGTATGCCATCCCTTTGAAGTTACGTCTGGGAAACTTGAGTCTTTAGGGTTTCCCTTCTGGATACTCCTCTGACTGTAGCCCAGAAAATCAGGACAGTTTAAATTCTATGGTCGTTTTGTTTTACTACGATTCTTATTTCTCAATCAAGATGATTTCTCAACCATCTGGTTGCCTTACATAGAATTCCTATAAGTAAACGAAAAATCGAAGCCAAAAATTATTTCTTATTGTTTCAAACTGAAAATTGTCACATAATGTAATTATTTCCAAACAAGACTACACTCTAAATATACCTTTAACTACTTATAAAACTGCTACTTTAATATTTCTTTTTGTTAAACGAATATTCAAATACATTGTTCACAAATGACACGACGAAAATGAGTATTTGATTATACATACGTTTAACAACATATTTAACCGAAATTCGATCGTTAAATCAAATTACCCCATGTCACACTGCGGCCCCATGCTCGCTAATTGTTGCTACACATGCCATTCTTTCATAGTTATTAATTTCTGTCATTATATACCTTTATCGGTCGTTAACCAAATATTGGGCGGAACTGTAATCGGATTTTCCGAAGTAAAAGGACGGATGTGCCGCTTTGGTTGTTAATAATACGACTTTATAGTTTCGTACTATAGTTCCATATACCTTGAAATCGAATATTTTTTCTAAATCTACAGTCCGTAGTAAAATGTCGTAAGTGTTATTGAAGTCGATTCAATTGATATGTTTCTTTACGGGAAATAAAGTCGTTTTTACGGCGATTTTAAATTATTTACGTTGTTTTGGATTAAACATAGAAAATTGTGTGCTAATTTCACTAAAGTTGATAATTACATTGTTTGTGTATTGAGGTTCGGAAAGCCGACAAATTGCCGTTTATGACGTCCTTGGTTTGTTTTTCAGGTGATTAGTAAATTAAATAAGTCCATTATAAAGTTTCGTTGAAGCAATCACTATTTTTTTATAATTTTGCCGAGTGTTGCCGACGCCATTTTTTTATTGACTTATCAAGTGATAGTAAGTGACCTTTGATCCTCATGGACATATGCAATGAGGCCCAAGAAAGATTAGAGTAAACTGAAGTTGGCTAGTGTTCCTGTTACCTCTGAGAACTAAGTTGAAACCCCTTGCCTAGGGATGTGAAAAAATAATCGATTATTTAATAAATCGATTATTTTTTTAGAATAATCGATTTTTAGAAATCGATTTCTTGACCATAAATGATCGATTTTTTATGTACACTTAGATTTTTTCCGTAGCTTTGAATTACTAAAAAGAATATTTATGTCGAAGTTTTAGGTTTTATTTTTGTTTGGTGATCAAGATATAGATATTGTCTTTTTTTTGGCCGTCAAGTTACATATTGTATATATTGCCGTTTTTTTTGGTCGTCAAAATTGAAAATAAAAAAAAAACGATTTAAAAAAAAACTATTATTTTTTTGCAAAAACATCGATTGTTGGAAAATCGATTATAACAAAAAAAAACGATTATTGTAAAATCGATTTTTGTCCAGCCAAGTCACATCCCTACCCTCGCCTATAAGTATTATTGGTTGGCCAACATTGATTTGAATGATGTGGTATGTGGCGTTCTTATCCCTTACCACACCTTCCAAACCAGAACACAGTAGCGTTGAAGGATTTGGTGTGTAGCTTACTTATCCCTTACCAAGCCAAAACACAGTACTTAGCGCTTATCAATGTTATTTCCAGGCAGAATAAGTATAGTATTACATGACATAACAAGCTAATAAACTTGTAAAATAAGGCCAGTAATAATTACACGACCTACATGCGACTTCTGCCTTATTAACGCTATTCCATTGACCAAATATTCAACTTGGGACGAGTTGTGCTCCAACTATCTTTATTAATACCGATATGGTGTATTTACAGTAACTTCAGTAACAGTTTACTGTATACTATCGTCGAAGCGGTTGCAACTTGTTCAATAACGGCGCGCGAGTCTGTGTCAACACGCGGTTAGGAGACACTGATGAGCTGTCGTATGTAAGATGTTTAGACACTGAGCGTTTCTAACGCACAGTTTATTAAGTGTACGATTTAATATTCAAATAGAACGATATTCCTGTCACGCGAGTGTGGTAGTAGACAGATTCCACCGCGCGTAATAACAGCACGCGTGCAACTTACATTCTATCGTTTCATACGCATAAGCACACGGGTCAGGAAGGCAGCGTTGAGTTGATTCATATGCGTGAGATATGTATGCGTGCGTAAACATGCGTGACAGGAAAAACGCCCATGCATCGCATATAATATAACATATTTTTCTTAATGTTTGCCTTCGTGTAAACACTTAAGGTAGATTAAAAGATTTTAACATAAGTGATATAAAAAGAAAACTACTGTTATTTAGTGGCATTTCTTTGTTTCCCGCGTTTAATGTTTGAAATATTTATATTTTTATTTTTAAGTGACCTAAAACTTTCTTTTCGCAAATTTCATAGCTAACAATATAACTGCTTAGTATGAAATCAGCCAACGAATCGACAAGCTATTGTTAAAGATAAACAACGCTTCAAATGGAGACGGCCAAGTATGAACTATGATTGTGATCTCATCTTGGAGTCCATTAATTTAGCATCAGCGTTGGCTTCGACAATCTAGAATATTCAGTTGTAATAACTATCATCGTTACGTTTATTATCTCATTTGAGAATCGAGTCATCAGAATGAGAATCGCACTAAAATAAAGAAATATATAATTTTCCATTCCTATCTTGATATGTAAAATTGCTATGTTTAGGAAGATGTAAAATCATTTATGTATCGTTCATGATAATTTATTTATTTTTTGTTATGAAAAGGAAGTAGCAAACAAGTAGGTAAACAGATAAAGAATAGGGGTTCTATTTAGTGGTGTGGTAAATACACTCTTCCATCGAAATAGGTGTGGCGTTGATGCCTCCCCGTCGCACCATATATCGAGTCGAACCATATTAATTCTACCTGGCAAAGTGACTTCACCCACACAGTAAGTGGCTACTGCTGCCTATCGACATCTGCAATCAACTCCAGATAAGATTCGTTACCTGAGTAATTCGCTTTCTTTAGGGTCTAAGTTGGAACGCGTTGGATAAGTATGTCCCTGTTGTTATAAGACAAAAATTAGAGTTGCGGTGGTGCGTTCAGAGCCGAACTAAAAGATAAATCTGCCAAGTGCGAGTCTGACTCGCAGGCGAAGGGTTTCGTAGCATTATCATTCACAAATCTTGAAGAGAAAACATAGCTCTGTTGTAAAAACCATTAAATAAAGTTGAATAGTTTTCCAACTACCAACATGTTTTTCATATAGTTTGTGTGAATTACAAAGTTATGTTATTCGGTTTTTGAAAAAGTGCTATAATTCAAAAATTGTCAACGGTATCTTGAGCGAACCAATTATCGTTGAAAGTTGTGACAGAAAGTATCGTGACAGACAGACATGACGAATCTATAAGGGTTACGACTTTTGCCACGGAACCCTAAAAAGTGTTGAAGTTGGTATGGTGGTGTATATAGTTCCTTTAGTTCACATTTTAACGAACGATGAGTAAATATGTACACTGGCGGCTGTAACCACTTATCATCATTTGGATAGCATGTTCGTTGTGATCATATATATCAGTTGGACTGCATGCTCTTTCACTTTTGAACTCATGAAGTCAGCTAACATAATTGCAATAAACAATTTCATTTCATGGATTTCCGCAACGTCACACCAAATACGATTAACTGCTGTTTCTCTAGTTAGCAATAATTGTTCAAACCAAACACGTAAGTTTGGGATTGATTGAGCAAATCAAACAACCCTCACCTCCCCACTCTTGTACGGACAGCGAACGTCTTTTGAAGTGTCCGGTATGGTGACCATGATTTATATGAAAAATAGAGACCAAGAAATATTAGTGATAAAAGTTTTTAACAATCGATAGCTTAACAGCGCTTACTCTTAGTATCCGCAGTAAAAAAAAATACGAGCATTTTAAATTTTTTGACGACTGTGTTTTCTTACCGTCAGAATTTGGTAAATGAGATAGTGAGTGAGCTGCAAAAATAAATGTCTTTTAAAACCGGCGAAGCATTACGTCCTTTTATATCTATAAACTATAAGCAAATGTCTATAAACGGCGGGAGCTTTCTACATGGTAGCCTCAGTATCATATTGTTAAGTTAAAGGTCAAAATGACATGGGGTTTTTCAAAAAGGGTGTAAAAGGAGCTCTCTTTCAAAGCCAGCGATGCATTGGTATGCCTTATCATTAGGTTTATGTATAAAAAAAAAATAAAAAAAAAAACGATAAAAAGCGTGGCACGTGTCTTTAAGAAAAATGGTGTAGACGATTTAAAAAACCAATACTCAGGATATAAATTTAAATTCATTGTAATGTTCGCTAGCCAGGAATCAAGCTATGAATCTTTTGTGACATATTCATCACTGTCGTCTTCTGTTGTCTCGGGATTGATCCTATTCCAATCAGAAGTCATGGCGTCTCCACTGAAGATCCTGCCCTAGTGGCAATGTTTACCGTGCGAGTTACTGACCTGTATGTATGTACTGTTCTAAACGCGTTAGTTTCCGAGTTATTAACGAGCAAACACGTGAGTAATAGTCTAATTGATGTTTGTTGAGGTTAGAGTTAGGGGTCATGTGGGGCATCCTTACCTGAGCAAGTTTTGAAGATCCCTTCGTCGTTCAATCTGGTGGCATCAGTAAGTTTAGAAGGCGGTTAAGCATGATTTGATGCTAAATGCATCAGTAAGTTTTGAAAGTGGTAAAATTGGCATCAGTATGGTTTAAAGGGCCCTGTGGGTTCCATTCTGATGGCAACACTGCTACGCTTTATTGTGTTGTTGAAGGATGTGGATAGGAAGAGATTATTTATTATACGCTTTTTATTGCCCATGTAGTAAACAAGATGGTTAAAAAAAACAAAGTATTACAAAGAAAAAAAG
>DWNE01003791.1:0-16133 GCA_018249875.1 Cecropterus toxeus
ACCACCGCCACACCTATTTCTAGCGTGAAGCAGTTCTTGCGTTTCGGTGGAAGGGTGTGGTTGCCGGCTCACTTTAACATGAGGCGACCATCTTAGTCCTCGGGAGTAGCAACGCATCTGTGGTCGACTTCATACAGAATCCCTGTTCTATATGAAGTTGCTTACAAATGTCCATGGGCGGCAGTAGCCACTTACCATCAGGTGGGCTGCCTGCTCGTTTGCTATTTTATTTTTATATAAAAAAGGGACACAGATTTATCGGCTTTCATTTTTAATTAGTGCATATCTAAACATTAAAATCATCTTATAAGTAATGCAGCTTTTAAAACCCCATGTTGACTCTAAGATCACATTGCGAGATTCTTTCAACTTTATATATTTATTTGTCATCAGATAAATACTTATTATAGTAATTTTCATAAATGTATTCTGTTTTATTGCAGAGCTCTTTCCTTAAGGTTTAAGACAACGCACGCGCCCCCGGGGGAAACGCTTGTGCATCGAGGGGACGTACTCACTTCACTATTCTTCATATCTCGGGGATCTATCGAAATTCTTAAGGATGATATAGTAATGGCTATCTTAGGTAAGACTTACAGTTATACGTATATCATGTTTATGATGTATTTGCACATATTTGTCGCTTAAACTCATAGAAATGAATGTGAGATAAATGGAAATAGCTCCTTCCTAAACATGGTTAATACCATGTATAAAAGCAATAAGTGTTAACTTATTAAACATGGTATTAACCTAAACATGGTTAATACCATGTTTAAAAGCAATAAGTTAATACTTATTGCTCTTCATAGTCTCATATAGTTTTCATATTCTCAAATTGCCCTGGTTTAGGTAAAGACGACATCTTCGGCGAGAACCCGTGCATGTACCCGACGGTTGGTCGCAGCAACTGCCGTGTGCGCGCGCTCACGTACTGCGACCTGCACCGTGTGCATCGCGACGATCTGCTCGACGTGCTCGATTTCTACCCGGAATTCAGAAGCTCCTTTGTCAACAACCTCGAGATTACTTATAACATGCGGGATGTGAGTATATTAACATTGAAGCACGTATCTTGAACGTGCCAGATATTACTTTTGTATGTTTTATAGAGAGAACCCAAATTTGGAATGTTACAGTGTTAGCATTTTTTTTAAATAAAGTAACTAATATCTAATTTATGAAATGTATTTTTATGTAAACTATGAAAAAATATTTTTTGAATTTACTATAGTGGAACCAACATCATATTCATTTTCTGCCATCGACTGCTCCGCAATGTGGGTAGGGGGAGAAGAAAATTAAGAAACAAATGAAATTGCACATACATCAAAATCGGTTTATTGACCGTTCACAGCAAAAATGACCAGTTTAACATCAATAACAAACTAATACATAACCGTATTAAAATAAAACAGCAAAAACTTGTGTAAGCAGCTTGATCAACAAGGCGGAAGTGGCCTAAATATTATCGATTTATTAGTTAAATGTTACACTAAAGTTACTTAAGTTTGAACTACATAAACTTAGTTTCAGCGTAAGGTGTGTTGAACTAATAATTATTAAAATTTACTGAACTTACATGCAAACTGTATGCAATCGCAATGCAAATAAATAAATATTAACTATAATTGACCAAACATGGAAAAAAAACGTAGTTTAGTCAAAAGTTTAAAAAAATTGTTGGTTAAACTAAAACTTACTTATAGTGATCATCCAACAAAAAGTTACTCCACTAGTAGTTTTTTTCTACTACACCATAAAGTTTTACTGGAAACTTTGTGGTGTTGATTTTGTGAAAAACAATTTTCTCAAAACTCTGAAGAAGTATTAAAATATTATATTATTTGGTGTTAGGACGAGTTGGGCGGCATTGAGCCACGACGGCGGATGCGCTACGAGAACCCGTGCGACGCGCGGCTGCTGCGCGAGGCGTACGCGCGCACCACGCGCCGCCCGCACACCGAGACGTTTGCCGACAAGGTGGTGCGTGCTATCTGCTTCGGTTTTATTTGCACTGGTTTTATTCGATATCACATAATATACACGTTGGTGTAAATAATAAATAGAAATGATCAGTAATGTTCGTGTATTCTGAATGTAAGTGCATCTGTAATGAATTTCGTTGCGATTCAAATATACATTTTGTCTTATCTTTATATTAAAAAAATCTGATATTTAATTGCATATTCCTTTTACTTTACAATCATTTCTCACCTAGTGAAATTATTACTGTTTTTTTAGGTTAGGCCATTATTTTTAACAAAGCTCAAGCTGTTGCTCTTATAACCGTAGCTATAGACTTAGTTTGAATGCCAACTAGTTTAGTTTATATGCATTCCACCTTTTCGATTTCTTTTATCTACATACCCTCTTCTTATTACACTCTCTGGCATAAGATGATAAAAGGAAATGCTGATTATCACAGTACCTTAAGTTTTTCTTTGTTATATGTATATCCAGACGTATATACGTATAAACGTCTGGAAACACATGGTATATATGTGTATCTACGTGTTTGTAGAATTATACTCCCCGGAAACGCTAATTATATACGAAAAACCGATGACAGGATTCACAATGCAGTGACGAAGACACCGAGTCGCCGGCCAGCCGCGGTATCCTCGAGTTCTCGGCGGACAAAGCCGGTCAGGACGTCACACCACTCAACTTTAATTTTGGCAAACAACGGTCCACAACACTTAACTCCATCACGGGTGAGAACACACTTATAACGATGGAATGTATTATATGTAAAACCATTTTAAATATACCTCATTATTCTGACCAAACATTACAAATGCCCGATCGAACGAACACTAGAATAGTTACTAATGTAACCATACCATATAATACTACTATATAATCCTTTTCCTGACCACATGATTCGTTGATGTTTATCAAACGGGCGATATGTTGTGTTCGGTACTTACATACCTACTTAAATAAAATTACTTAAAATAGAGTAGATGCACATAGAAAAGGAATAGAGCGATGTGCAATTCCCTTTTTATAATATATCCTTTACGCATACATTCTTCTTTATTTAAGTATTAAACCTTGAAACTTAAGTCTACTTGTTACAGGGTAGATAGATATTATTAACAAATGTCTTTTATACATAAGAACAAATTCAAGGACTAAAGTAAGACCAATCGGTATTGTTTTTAATGTTATGTCAATCTCATTTGAGTATTTTGATTTTTTAATCATAAGTAACTTTAATTCGTCGAGTTATTAATTGATTTTGATATAAGTTTAATAATTATTAATTTAATTTAACGCAGCATGGTTTACGCTTTTTCCCCATTTTATTATTTTTTCCTTTACGATTGGTAACGTGCGTCGGAGACGGGCGTGGTGGCGGAGGGGTATGTCGAAGCGATGATCTCTGCAGCACCAGACAATATTACGATAGCAATCAAATTATGTCTGAAGCGTTATATTGGATATGGTAATAATATTCAATAAACATTGTCGGTGCAACCCCGGGATTCCGCTGCGTTTCCGCCGCGTTTCCGCCGCCCCGCTCTGAGCGCGGCCCTTGTGTGCAGGCATGCTAGCGCAACTTAAACGGAGCTTCCCAGACCTCTACCACCATAAAACGCACCAGCCGCTGCACAACAAATACTGTAAGTATGCATATACAATTCCTAGAGCATGTCTGATGCATAAAATTGATTGAAATTATTGAATGAGTAGATATAAAAAGATCGTTAGATACCTGACCCAAACATATCTAATACTTGCAATATAACAGAAACAAGCCTGAACACAATGGGGATACCCAAATTTTGTAGATATAATGAATAAACATAATTATTGCTAATTTTACCTATTTTAATATTATACATTCTAAAACCTACATGTACAATATATATATATTATACATTCGTAAAATTTACATAAGGAAGCCATAAAATAGACAATTAATTACAGTTTAGGTAATCATACATTTTGCTTATTCTTTCATAAGATATAGTATAATCTAAATAGTCAATAAAATTATGGTTACGGCTCATTAAACATAAAAATATAAGCCAATAATCATAACTAAATCCAAAATAATTTATGCTACATCAAATACTACACTGCTACATTGTTGGATAAGCGATGAATTTGTTTTGTTTTCATCGATTCTAGCGCAATCGACACCTCAGACGTACAGAAGTCGCGCAGCGGTCCGGAGACAATCGTCAGTGGGTCCCCTGAATGATACCTCACCGTTGACGGGGGTGGCCGCGGGAGAAGCGGCAGTGAGCACACCGGCACACAGCGCGACGTTGCCAGTTTCTAGTCTGAGTACGAACCCAAGCTCGTACTATACGAACGCGTCTCCGAGCCCCCCGGCTGCAGCAGCCCCCGTACATGTCTCCTGTGACGACATCCTCGCACCGCCTGCACAACAAACCAGCACGAGACCTCCGTCTTCTAGATCAGCTCCTCATTCAGCTGTCAATCTCCACCAAGCTGGCCGGCCTTCAGCTCTCCCATTTTCAGCGGAAAGAACTCAGAATGGGTCGTCACTACAGGTACTTTTTCAATAAATTTGTGTACATAATCAATTTAAATACTATTCCTTTCCTGTAATTCCTGCGTAATGGAGTAATAACAAAAGACGATTTGATTGCAGGATGCCGTATCACCGCAATATCAGAACGTGGGGGCAGCGGCGTCCGCGGCATCGGTAGCGACTGTGTTGACGAGACTGGAAGAACTGAGTAGACGAGTAGCCTTACTAGAATCCGGCCTGACCGCAGATGTTCGGCGCATCCTGCAACTACTTCAGGCGCGTGAGGGGGCGCACCACAACTCGCAGCCGGCACATACGCCTTCACAGCCCTTACCTAAGGCGTCCCTCTCCGTTCCGCAAAGCAATGATGTAAGTGAATTTAACTATCGGCTGGAAAGCAAGGTTGAGTATTTTTTGAAGTGACGGTAATGCTAATGACGCGACATTTTATATTACTTTGATCGTTTACTTGTTGTACGGTTTCGTACAAATGTTAAGTCAGCATTGTCCGTTTCCGTCATCGCCGCCTTATTCAGTTCACGCCATTACCGCGACCGCGTATAACGTGTACTCATTTTGTATATCATTAAATCAGTTTGTATATCATAAAATTAGTTTAATCATTAAATCAGTTATTCGGACACTATACAGACCTTTTATTTAACACTTGATGTACGGACCGTACACTTGTTTTGAAATTAGTTTAGTTCTAATTATTCATACGTATTTGTAAGTAGGTACTTTATTTGATTTTTAAGTAGGTTATTATGTTAGTTCAATTGCACAATAAGTAGGATTAATACTTAACCTAATTCGTTATAATGAATTAAATAATTTAAGTTATTATAAAATATGTAGATATTAGTTATTTTCTCAGTTATAAATTATATAATGATAATTATTATTATGTTATAATAATTATTATGTTCGGCTTATATAGGAATTATTGATCATTAGATTAAGTGGATTTTTAACAAAAATATTTTACGATTACGGTCGTCCAACTTGGAAGCTAGTAAAATTTCAGTACTGAAGTCATCGTAACTTGATTAGTAACAAAAAGACATCGAGATCACTCACTATTTCCACGAGAATAATTGTGGAAAATTAAAGTTGCTCATTTCTTTTTATGCATTTTAATTAGATTAGGGCAATACGGCCATATCTAATTAAAACATTTTTTTTATTTATTACTACTAAACGCAAGCAGCAAAGGCAACAGTTACAAGTAAGAAAACGTACATCATTATTTCATCAACGAAACGGCATCTATTGATAGGGCAAATGACAAGTGATCCGCCATTGTAGCACTTTTTTGACACTTTCAAGTGCAGACCCGAATTCCATTAGTAAGTAAATAAGACTGAGGTGAAAGTAATTTCCAGAGCCAATGGGAGTGGAACTGGAACGGCGACCGCGAGCGCAGCGGGCGGGGCGGGCGCGAGCGCGGCGACCGCACGCCGGGCGTGCAGCGCTCTGCGTCCGAGCCGCACGCGCCCGTGCCGCCCGCGCTGCCGCCGCCCCCGCATTCACATTCTTTTTATAGGTATTTTGTGCTACCTTCTTGGAAATCTTTGTTCTAGAATCTTCTATTTGAGGCGCAAATGTGGTAGTGACAATGGGAATCCTAATTATACCTATTTTTGTAGGTGTTACAAAACTTCGAATACATTAGCACTACATAGTATCATCTTACATATTTGGGCTGCTTAGGATAACTGAATGATCTTATACTATGTGATATAACAGAGATGCTAACATGAGGCGTCTCTATTTGGTCATCAGGGATTGTGAACAGATTTAAATACGATTCCTGTCTTATTTTATGTTTGCAACTGGAAACTCAGGTGTTATGTGCCTGGAGCTAAATAGTAAATATCTTTGTTACATTTAATGCAAAACATATGTAAATACCTTCGAACAAACGTAATTCACAAATATCTTAATGAGCTGAGCGAGTTCGTAAATGTTGCTTACAAGACATTGGTAAAAAGCAGCAAGCACCTTGCAGGTAGTGTGAGGCAGGCGAGACGAGCGCCCCCCGCTGCCGGCCGTCGTCGCGCTCGCTCGCTGAGTCCGGCTCGTGCGGCTCGCTGCGCGCCGCGCCGCGCGCGCGCTTCCACTTCTGCCGGCGCATCTCGCCCGCCCGGCGCGACTACGCGCGGACCTTCCTCTGACGCGCCCCGACCCGACGCATGGACCAATTTTGTACTTCCGTTAATACCTAAATTGACACGTCCTCGCGATCTTTCGAGCGGGTGACCCGACCCCTCGCGCAGAGTCCATTTGTAATACGATTTCGTGAATTCCCTAGTAAGTTACTCGTACACTAGATTATGTCCAAGATTGGGTCGAAGGATTGGACTTGAGCCTTTTGAATATTCGCATGATTAGGATACTTATTGTGAAATTAATATAATGAGTGTTTGGTAACGCAATAATTGGCGGACGAATTGGGTGCTTTAATTTTTTTGTAGTTTACAGGTCGAAGGAGCCATTTTTACATTATTACGAGTAATTATTTGTAATGAGTGTACAATAGTGCTATCTGATGGTATTTCTCGAGTTCTTTTGTTTTGTTGAAAATCCACACACCTGGATGAACATTTTGAATTACCTAAATAATAATGTTAATTTTAAATCTCAGCTATACAGAATGAAGTTTATAAGACTGAGACACTACGTAATATCGTGAACTGTATTTCCAGAAGAGAGTAAACGAATAACGCTTTCTACCCGTCCTTGCTCCTTGCCTTTACATGTAGCTAGGTAATATCTCTATCACTTCGATCAAAATCAATTTGACATGCTCCTTGTGGAAGTGCGTTTATGAAAATCATTTGACATAATAACATACCATTCATAAACCCCATAGCCATCAATTTGCCTATTCATTAACCACTGTAAACGAAACTTTTAATAAACAAAAAAAATGCTACATAAAAATCTTGATGAGCTAATTCGCTTGTAAATATGTATAATGCTGCATACTACCTGCCATCATTTTTCCCTTTAAAACTGTAGGTACTGTATAAATTAATAGTCGTATATACATGCATAGACTCATTAGATATTTGTCGATATTGCAAAAAAGTATTAAACAAAAAATGAATTTTAGAATAGGTAATTTGATGGCAATATCACTTTTAATATTGTTTTTATAAACCACCTTTAATATTGTTTGTTTATGCCCCTCGGCGTGTTTTGAATTGGTTTTGTAAAATTAAGCCTGGTGCAATACCTGGATTTTCAATTAGGTTTTAGGTTTGTATTAAAGTTAAGTTCTTACTATACTTTTAGATCATATTAAAATGCACAAAACGAACAAAGTTCAATTGTTTATAATTTTATTATACTTAGAAACATTTTCAAAACGTTTGGCTCAAGATTTTAACTTTTAAGTTAATAATTGTATGACCTAGTTACGAACGTTATGATTAAGTAATTTTGCCAATATATCAATGTAAGCAATAATAAAACTCACCATATTTTAAGGATCGTGGCTTTATAAATATCTATGGCCCCGAATTAATAATTATGTTGAACATTTTATAAGCGCAAATAATATAGTAAATTAAACTGAAAATCCCTTTAATTTATATAAATTTGTACATAGGTACCTTGTTTAAAAGTCCATATCTATTGTGTTGCCAGCTATGGAAATATTTTTGCATATCTAATAATCCTTATTTGCTTACTAAAATAGTGAAAATGTTTAATATTGAAGCTCTATACGCACATACATTGCTAATTTTTTTTAAATATGTATTTCTAGTATGTTGCCAGCTATAGAAATATTTTTACATATGTAATTATTTGCTTACTAAAATAGAGAAAATGTTTAATTATTGAAGTTCTATACGCACATACGTTGGAAACATTTGGTATTAATGAACTAAGCCATGTAAGCCTTAATTTACAAGCCGTTAATACAACTTCATAAGGAAAAATTGAAAAAGTGCTTGGAGTCGATTGATAAAAGGGATATAAAAATATCTACCCATCTAATCCACACGTCATTAAAATTTATTTCGATTTATCACTCCATTCCGTCTGTTTATTTTTCTTAGCACACCATAACATATGTACACATATTAAAAATCTTAAACATATGATCATTTCATGTACCTCCCCTTTCTTTACTGAGAACATAACGCGCAGTTGATAAATTGGCTTCATAAGCGCCGACAATGAGCTTTTCATTATTGTTTTCTTGTAATAGATAGGTATCAACTGATATCATTGACCGTTCATAGTAATGTCTTAAAAAAATTAAGCTGCTCATACAGCTACTATTTTCATGTTGCGTATATAACATTTAGCATTCCTTATTCTTAAGAAACATTGGCTATTCGTTTAAGTTTTAATTACTTACTCCTTAATTAAAGCAAATTTAACCACTCCGCGTGGTGTCTGTTGTCTTTACCTAATATGTGCAAGCCCGTGCCTTTATTATTAATTAGTTTGCAAATGTATAAAGCAGAAGTTCGTAGCTATCGTGCATGTTCTCATGCCATGTATTCACGTACTGTCTAAAACAGCTAAGACTTCTCGAATATATATTCAATACTAAATAATATATATATATGTGACCGCGAGGAGAAAACAAAACCACCTACAAAAATATAATTAGTCACAAAAATAAATATAAATTCATTTCATTCGCGTTGTATTTTGTAGAATATTCTTACATAGGTAGATCTAGGTTTGTAAGTTGGTCAATTGCGAGACGTAGGTAGTATGTAACACTTATCTCAAATCTCTATGTAATGAATAATGTTCGTTGCTTTGCTATAAACTACTATAATATACGCCGAGCACACTAGATATTTGCTTTTGTAGATTTAGAATTTCATAATTATACATACCTACTTGTAAAATGAATTTGTCTATTACCTAAACTACCTACATTCATAATTTCGATATAATATATAAAAGGCAAACTCAGATGGCTATTTTTTTTTCTTCTTTTGACTTATTAGAGATTATAAAAAAAGCTTTTTATTATTTAACGGCACTTAGATAAGAAAAATAACGTATTATGTTATTGAGATAGGTATTCAATGGGTAGACGTTCTTCTATAATTATTTTCAATATACCTAAAATAATGTTGTATGGCAAAGATTCAAATTAGCTGCGTAACTTACATATTTCATGCATAGTCATCTTTCTATTTCAAGTGATAAAAATTTTTTTCAATACATTTCATTTCAATAAAGTATAATGTTTTCTTTTCAAAAACCTTTTTAATACATACTACATATATTAAACAAAATTATGAAATCATTATATCATATTTAATGTTTAAAGAAGTGAGATAACTAATATATTTTTGGCCAAATAAATATTTTTGTTTGTAATTTAATTTTAATTGATACCAGCTAAATTGCATCATTAACCACAGCCCAAGACAAGCTAAGGTAATTGTTTGCAGCTATTTCAAGCACAGGGTGTATTTGGGTTTAAAAGACATTTTACATAATTAGATATAATAACACAGTTTATAGTCATAATTAGGAAATCTCTGCGTAAAGGTTGCGTTATTGTAGCTAATATCTAAGGATATGCTTAGGATGTTGGCCGGCACATATGTAATGATAACTATATAAGGTCTGTTATTTATAGTATGAATATTCATACTTTAAGGTCTATACCAGCTAAGGTCTAGTAAGCAGCTTGTAACATTTTTGTAAAGGCTGTCCATAAACATAATAAAACGAATTAACAATAAAGGGATCGGATTTCTTAAATATTAAGATCTATTCCATGTTAACAGTTAAAACTTTTGTTTTAAAGTACAATAAATATAAGATGTTGCTTATTTTTGCGTCTTGTTCGATACGACTGAAATCAACATGCAACAATTACTTATATTTTTTAAGATACATTACTAATTATTTTTCTTAGAAATCCCCTAAATTATAAAGTACATTTCATTTGTTCAAAGTTCAAATACAATATGCATGTTCACTGAGATGTCAAGAAACAAAAAATACGTATATTTATATTTGTTACATTTTTGCTCGGATTGAGGTTGTATTGTTTGATTTCTAAGAATAATTTAAATAATATTTTAATGTGTATATTTTTTATTTCGGAATACCAAACAATGGTGTGCACAACATGTAACCTCTTTAAGGGTAAATCTTTTTTGCGATAAGGTCCACACCGACGCAGTTGCAAAACATTTTCAATCCTAAGTACTTTCATGAACGCAAGATTGAATGACCGAGATTATATATATAGGTAAATTAAATGTGGGTGCGTAAGTTGCCACTTGTATTAAGTACTTCAATCCCTAGAATAAGTCACCATTTTGTGTAAAGTTGTTTGCTTCATGATTTGGAATTGTTGCCTTGTAATGTTTTAGTCACAAAACAACTGGTTGTTTCAGCTTCGAATAATCTCACTATTATATATTGTACTAGAGTATTATATTGATAAGTTTAGTATTTTATATTTCAAAAACATTAAAGCGCAAAGTTAAAGCGTGCATAATAATAATATAAATAATTAGTAATTTTGTCTGTGATCGAAATTTTATATTGTTAAGCTGGAAGTAAGCGCACGTAACTACAAACATACTTAAATACATGTTACAAGCTATTTATACGTTCTGTAATTGGTCTACCTATTCAATTTTATCCATGATTTTTCATGTTTCGTGGTCCATGTTCAATAACAAGTACATTACTGTATAAAATTTTCTTACACATCTGTACATAGATGTCGACAAATTCGCCATTGAAAAGTTGCATTTCATCACAAGTGCACCAACGCGCGTTGGTACAAAAATACTTCAAAACTTAGTAAATACTTAAGTTTCATTTAATAAAAAAAATCTTAATTTATTTTATATCTAAAATAATTCTTATCTTTAAAACGCTTTTTGAGCCCTTTAATATGGAAAAATAAAAAATAATTTCTTAGTGGGTGTCTACATCAAAAAAGGAAACTGTGTTAAAATTCCATGCTTGTAGCTAAGCCCTAGTTTTGAGTCTGTGGTTATAAGTCAAAAGTGAAGAGCTATCGCTTATATACATAAAATAATATAGAAACCTCCGCTTTGAGTATCAAAAGGATTGTGTATTTATTAAATTGTATTGTTAAACGTGATGACACCCACACCATACTATCAACTGTAAATAAGGGTAGTACTGTATGTATACCTGAATAATAAGTTGAAAGCCTCATATTAAATATTACTTCACCATTAAATCCGAAACACTTAGCACTTAAATACTTCTACAAAAGTAGGTAGGTAAGGATACCACTGATGGTGCCCTCGTCCTATATACAATAATGACAATTTCCAATTTAATATCGAACCATTTCGTACAATTACTCCCGATGAAATCCGTTCCTCTATTTCCAAAATAAAACAAATGCAAACAAATTGACGTAAATGTTACATTATAAAACGGTTCTCGGGTTTCTGAAATGGACAATATATTTATGAAAGCCCACAATTAAACATATTTATTTCGACAGAGCATCCTTACATACGTTCATGAATTTAAATGATCCAATAAAAATAGAATCAACTTCAATAGCATCTTATAGACATCTGATTACAGAATGTATAAATATAAAATAATTATTATACATATTATATTTACTATCCTTTAAGTTTTTATTTGATATCTAACTACTTTTGCTGTTTTTGTTTTGTTACTCAAAATAATGTTTTAAAGCATGTTGCGTGTTGACGTGCTATGCTAGAGGTCTCATATTTTAGACATGACTGGCAAAATGGCTAAATTATAATGCAATCACCCCATCATCAACCAACAAATATAACAACCAAAGTAGTAGATAACGCTATAGCTACATAATATAAATGAATCTTTGGGACGTAGAATTCAATGTATGTATTAACTATATTTCTTGTTATTTAGTGGGTAGAAGCATGTTCACAATCAATGGGGTTGCCGTTGCAATTTAATGTTTATATTATTTATACATATTATAGTGAAAACTCTGTAAAAAAACATAATTCTGATATCGCTTGCTACTCCGATCAGTTCCATTTAAAGTTTCGCAATATCATTCTAGGAAATAAAACGTAACAACGATCGCCTTAGAGTTACCCACGTTCTTTTGACACTGACTGGAAGTAATTATAATAGCTTGTTAAATACATTAAATAATGCTTAAGTACTTTTGTACAACAATTATTTCGGTACGTTATATAATGAACAAATTGTACATGTTAATCACTTATGTGAACTTAAGTCATAATTACTAAACAGAGCACATTAGCCATATATAGTTAAGTGAAACTTTGCATTAATTGAACAGCGCAAAATTCTCGTTGAGTACCTTAATAAGTTCAGTGGAAATAAAATATCACGCACATGCGATACACTTGTTTTATTCCATATTACATTATGAGGGGAGGGAGGGGGGAGCGTAAGTACAAAGCTTCGTATGTGTCTAATAATATGTACTTAAGCGTATTTATGACCGTATCAATTCAAAGTTGGCAGTATCAATTCAAAGTAAAAAGTACCTATTTTTAATAAAAGAACCGAGTTTTCGCATTATTTTGGAGACTAATATTCCTCCTTCTACATTATTTTTTTCCGTCATCTAGTTTACCTTCGTTTTTGATTGATCAATGCTCTCATAAACGAAAATCCTATCCGCCAGCGCTATTAAGTACCTATTCTCATATCCCTTATTTATTAACCCTTAGATACACTGAAAGTGTGCCCTTTATTACCTTAGCGTATATAAAATATATCTGAATTAAAAAAAATGGTAATGACATCACTATAGATATATGATAAATGTTTTATATGTGCCTGTATGGGCAAATTCAAAACTATAAGTAGAAAAAAGTATGAGTGTACCTACTTATGTACACGCGTTGGAAGTTATACTCCTTTGGCGTATCAAGATAAAAAATACTTTAAAATAATTTATATCAATAAATAATACATACGGATAGATAACCTCAATTATATTGCACAGCACTTGAAAAAGTCTATAGACACAATTTTTTTCACTAATATTTACGAATAGCAAATATATTAATCAAAATGTTAAATTTAAATCACTAAAAATATAATTTATCAGCACATATATAAATCGAACTTATATGAAACTAAAACATGTAACTGAGACACTAGAAACATGTGGATAAATACTATGAATGTGAAAATAGTAACCAGATGCGACGACGATGCCAACTTACGCGACTAATAGAGGTTCTATTTCTATTTTGGTTAATAGCTTTTGTTTTGAGACTGCAACCGCTGCAACTTCATACTGTAACTTTTGTGTGTCGAACCTTAAAATTTCACTCTCATCATTTTTTCATAATGCGCTTAAAGAAGTATAACTTCAAAAGAAAAGACTTACGAAAGCGATTTCGATATAAACTAAAATTACAATGTTACGGCTTGGACACATCATGCGTGAGGCGCTGCTCATCGTGTAAGGGAACGGAACCGCTACCGGAAGAGGGAGAGTGACTACGCACCTTGTTGTGGCACGGTGACGTGTGCAATAACAAAACAACCCACTAACCAGTGAAGAGGGTATATATATTTTACATGTGTACATTATATTACAATGTTTTCATTAACATTTAAACATAATAGTTTAAATGTTAAGGATCCGGGAAGTATTCGATCTCCTTCAAAATTGCCCGGGCAAAGATGCCCAACATCCTTAACCAACCACCCTTATGGCGACTAAGCCATAGCAGATGAGAGAACCACGAGGGTAAGACGTAAAACGTGTGCAGTATCGCGGTAACATTTGTTTTGCTGATGCGCTTGTGTTTCTTCACACGCGTTACTTAGCGGGTACATAATTTATTAGTCCATTCAGTCCGTGGCAAAGTAAAAAGGCAATGAGTCTTTTCGGTTAGTTTGCCATTTGTCTTTACTTCCTACGATTTAATCTTAACAATACAACAATATTCAATATTACGTACCTACTAAATATGGTGTGTTTTTCCTTCAAAATAAAAACATTTGATTCCCGGCTAGTGAAATAGACTTATCTTTGCAGTTTTAGTTTTTATTTAAAAAATCCTCATTATTACTTTCAGCATTTTCGCTATTAATTAAAGTTTCGGATTTAGCCTTTCTTGCACACTTGACAAATTCACTCTGTATAAATGTAATACAGTGGCAGTTAATATTTATAATTTAACATTTATGAGATACACTATTTTAGTATGTCATGAATATTAATTTATAACCCTCAATTACACTAACTAGTTAAAGCCCTGTGCGCAATATTCACTACTTAGAATCGACAAAATATGGATCGCCGGGCAAGACTAGTTGCGAGGATAAGCAACTTGACGAGAAACGCAGCCACAATACATCTCTCTACCAGTAAATTTGGCTGTACCGCTTTAGCATATAGTAGGTATTTACTCCGACCAGTACACAACTACACAGCATCGAAAGTGAAACCTCCGCCATAAATATTTCAAAGGGGCTTACCCAACTTGATGTCCAGACGTATTAATAACTATTTACAAAACATATTCGATTGCTAACAAGAGATTAAAATGAAATACGCTCATAAATCATTCCCGCCAATTTCAACGTTTCCCGCTCTTATTCAACCATAACTTACGAAACTTTTTTTAGAAAACACCGGGACACTCAAAAATTTGAGGCCACATAAGAAAATGATAACTAAAAATTGTTGTTTTAAAAAAAATATAGTTATACATAAAAAGGCTGATATGTTGAAGCTTTTATTGAATTTCATCTGCATATAAAATATAATGATAAATATTGCTGGTAACACTACGCCATATGCTAATAATTATTAATTACACAAATACACAGCAAGAACATAGTGACCTAAAAACTTTGCAGTGACCATAAGGACCATAAAGCAAATATAAAATTTTACTATAATATTCTCTAATTATTGTTCCTCGTTGTATGTAAAGATATGTACGATTCCTGTGTTGGCCACCATAGATATTTCCTCTGCAGTATTTTTTTTATAGAACAAGTTAATTTCTGAACGATTAACAAAATTTTGACGTGGAAGTATTGAAGGAACAGTCCACCAATTTGGATTTGTAGCTAAAGTTCGCTGAAGTCAACAGTGTCAATACTCGAATAATTTATTTAATGACGTGCATTTATCCGTAATTTTACTATCATGTCGACAAAAAATTTAAAAAAGCCTAAATCTTCAGAACCTTCGGCAATTGGAAAGTTGTATCTCTTAACATACAATAGTATTCAAACTGTAGGGTAAGTAAACATATTATGTAAATAATTTTGAGATATGTGTTATTGTGTGATTATGTGTTATGTAAATAATCAGGAAACTTCAAGGATTCCTTATTGATATATTTTCTAAACGATAAATTTTCCATTTATGTTTTGAATATTCGACGAAAATGTAGACCTAACACAGATATAAATGAGTATGATCATTTTTATGAAGCTGTATAGAAATAATTAACTAGTTACTTATATGTTAAGTATTATTTATCTACAAGATCTATAGAAAGAAGAATTTCCAGTAGACAGCTACCTCTTAAATAATACTGATTCTATGCTGACATAGCAATTCAGATATGCAATTATATCAATGAATCATATTGGTCATTAACCTGTAAAAGCTTAA
>DWNE01003792.1:0-16132 GCA_018249875.1 Cecropterus toxeus
AACAAATTTTAGCGCAGTGCCTTAAAATTTGCTTCTAAATTTTACCAATACGTGCTTTGACGAATTTCAAAATGTAAAATAATAAACTTCCGGCGACCCTGTAATAACGACGACAATGCAGTGATATGTACAATTGGATATGGATAATTTTGAGAAAGTAAAGATTTGATTTGATTTTATTTCGCCTGAAATCATTATCGCATAATTAAACATGAACATAAACGCTTTCTACACTCATAGCCCCACAGTAGGATTCTCTCCTGTGTCGTGAGTGCTATGGACACACAAAGACGAATATACGAACACTCAGACCCAGCACAGAAATGAAAACTCATCATTCACATTTCTGCCTGGTCGGAGATCAAACCGGGACCCCATGCCAGACCAGAATCGTGACCGCTCCGCCACGCGGGTCGTCAATTATCAATTATCAATGTCGTATTCGAATCGCTAAGAATTTAGTTTAGATTTATAATTTACCAGTCAAAACTATTTGTCTCGAACGTGACGCTTTGGACTTACACGCATACCATTATTATTAGTTGTAAGATACTGCACACTACCTGATTTTCGTATAAATACTTTGACACGTGCTCGAGCAATATTGAATAATAGGCTTGTTGGATGGCCTTGGTGTAGTTTTTTATGTGAAACTAATAGATCAAATTGTATTGTCATGCACATACCTTGCTAAGATATAATGGATATATTTCTTGGGTTCCGTACCCAAATGGTAAACACTGGGTACTATTACTAAGACACCGCTGCCCGTCTGTACGTCTGTCAATCACTAGGCTGTATACCATGAACAGTGATAGCTAGACGGTTGAATTTTCACAAATGATGTATTTCCGTTTCCGCGTTAACAACAAATACTAAAAACAGAATATAATAAATATTTATGGAGATCGGATGGATTGATTGAAGAAAGATTCCCATACAACAAACGTGGTTTTTTGACGTTTTAATGCGGAGTTCAGTACGGAACCCTTGGTGCGCGAGTCCGACTCACACTTAGCCAGTTGTTTTTAAATTTAATGGAAACATAAAAGTCACTAATACTTTAAGACTTTAGAAAACAATTATAACAAGTAAATATTGAGAACGTAAAAAACGAATTACAAAAAACAAGAACAGTACAATACTTAAAAATAAAGACGAGATTCTAAGCCGGGATACGAGAGAATATTAACGAGATACTTCAAACCGCAATAGAAAAAAATATCTTTTCCGTTGAATAGAGGATAAACCAAATGTTTTATTTAAGAAAATCGCCGACAAATTTAATTAAGCTATCGTCATTCTCTTTTTTTTCTCGTGTTTTAATCCCATTTGTAGAATACTTATTCCTGAACCGTAATTTTAATATTAAATACCAATTTAAATTCTATCTGTGGATTAGACTTGGATGGCAGCAAATTAAGTGAAATATGTAAAACACACCTGCATGACTTATTCCTAATCCAAATCACGTCGACTATTTAAATTTTAAAAACGCATTCGTATTCTAAATCGAGGTATTCGCGGTGAACACATCATTATCGGCTTTATAATCTGTGGTTCCATTCTTTTTTAAACACTTAAATAAACACACATGACTGAGATTTGAATGGTATGGAATTTTGCACATATTTTTATTACCTAAATAAAAACTGTTTTTTATTAAGAT
This sequence comes from Cecropterus toxeus, assembly GCA_018249875.1. Taxonomy (NCBI): domain Eukaryota; kingdom Metazoa; phylum Arthropoda; class Insecta; order Lepidoptera; family Hesperiidae; genus Cecropterus; species Cecropterus toxeus. Next base: position 1,670 of record DWNE01003792.1, read on the forward strand.
CAACCCCTAAGGATATAAAAATACGAAAAGAAATTTTGGATAAGAAACCATACATTTTTAAATCATATTCATTGACTATATTCACAATAGTGAGTCCTACGTGACAAAGTCACGAGCAAAAACAAACAATTTGGAATATATGGAATGAGTTTGTAATTATACGAATACAGTTCATAAATTTTCTGCCAAATTGAGTACTATTTTGTCAAGTGCAAAATAGACCCGAATAGGCAAAATAAAAAAAACATGCTAAATACAATTTGCACCTTTTATTTAAAGTTGACCATAGACAATATTTTACTTCAAAATATCTCTGAGAATTGACACCGAAAATCTATATACACACGTTGTTCACGTTTACAATGTCCTATTGTCACTTTACATTTTATCACATATTTACTTTACTAGCATTAAAACAAAATTTTACTTAGAAATAACATATTTAAAATCGGAAGTAAGCGTAACCATATTCCAATATTACGTTAAGTCTTTATTAATTCGATTCCAACGACAGTTTAATTTGCATTGATTACAATAGCATCGCAATAATGGATGGAGTGTTCATTCATTGTTTTGTAATAGATTCATTCATTAACGAACTCATTAATGCCATTATTAAGGTATAGATGAAGAGTTGGTTATAACAACATAACATATGAATGACAGCCTTTTAAAAAAATATTAAAGGACAACGTTTTCTCAGATTTACTTAGTGTTCACAAATTACATACATTTGCATCGTAAATCATGCTGAAAACGGTACAAAGGATCATGAAAGATACGTCATATTAAAAATCAATGTCATATAAAATAATCCTTTTGTCGTGTATATAAGTCTACGTTACAAAGTAGAAATAAGAAAAGGGAAAGTTACATATAGCGTTGTCTCCCGTTTTTTAGTCTTATACCACATGTACCTATAATTAACACAATATCTAACAATAACGTTTGAGGCTTTAACAGTCCGTATTCATGGACATATTAGCTAGAATTTAGGAGGAATGTGAAATTTTGTCAGTTTTATTTATGACTGTTATTCAATCGCGCCGAACGGCTCAACAAATATCGGAGATCACTTCACGATATCATATTTTGTTCCGCGTTGGGAGGAAAATACCGGTGATTTTTTTTTTTTATTTATGCATTTAATTCAGACAATGTCCATATAAAAATAATAGTAATATAGCACACATAAACCTTACGTAATTGCTTGTAGATTCGATATTTAAATAGCCTGATACGATTAATAATACGAAATTGGATGTTAAATAAATGCCAGTTCATACCCGAATTATTATGTAGCAGTCGTTTGCATCTGAGCCGTATTTCGCTACAAGAATTAGTAAATATGAGGTAAGCCCAACAGAGATTACAACTCTCTGTAACGAATGTATGTAACGAGCTTATCAGTTCTAGATAGTCATATATATTAATAAACGTAATTACTATCCAATTCCAAACAAATAATCATATAACGGTATCTGTTAGCTATAGATATTATTACAGTATTTGAGAAAATACATTGCTACCCTTAAAGGCTTAATTGAAAAGCCCAAATATGAATAGTATAGTATATAAGTGACACGTCCAAATGTGATGATTGTGACTCTGAAGTTCTCGCACGAAAGCTTCTACGACGTTATATAAAATAGTACTAGATCATTTGTTTCATCAGATTAAAGCTGCTGCCCATGGACAACTGTAAGTAACTTCACATGGAACAAAGGTTCTATCTAAAGTCGGTCACAGATACATTGCTACTACCGAACCTTAGGTGGTTGCCTTATATATAAGTGAATTGGTGAGATCGCCCTTACATCAAAACGGAAAAACTTCACACTAGAAAAGATGTGGCGGTAACCTCGAGAGGTCGAACTACACTGGTTCTACGTGGTAAAACTACAATACAGTACGAATAGCAGTATGAGTAAAGTTTGCCCCAGCAACAATGTGCGTGCGCCCTTAGACATCACGGCTGTCGGTTGCGGTCGCCGCGTCAAATGATTATAATTGCTGCTTTAATTACAATTTCAAAATTATGGTAATAATATTCCGTCTCGGATCATGATTTGTATTCAGGTGCTTTCAACGTACTATACAGATTTTCATTGTAATTAGTATTCGTAGGTGTACATGAACTTTTAATGTACAAATCTTGCATTTCTATCGAACGGTAATCACTACTTCTTTTCTAAAAGATTTTATTGTATTTTTTAAAATTCCATGGTATATGATCGATATTTTTTTAAAACACTGTTCTACCTGAATCTCCTTACGCTTGTATTTTGTGCGACAAAGATGCTTATTGAATATGTATATTATCTATACCAGTTTATACATATTCTGCCATATTCCCTGTATCGTTGGTGCCATAAATATACTCTATAAATACATGTACAAAACACCCGGTCCCAGAAAATAAATCTGAATTCATTTAGATTAACGTGAGGCCAGATGTATTAAGCTTTAAATTAATTGCGTATGTACATATATTCAACGTGGTATTTTAACGTAACCTTGAAAGGTTCAAGCAACTCAACAAATGGAACTGGTTAACTTTTTACTACAAGATCAAAGTATGCAGAAATAGGTATATATACACGAGGATAAAAAATAATCGGGACACAGGTGCGTGCGAAGGAAACGGCAGGTGAATGGAGTCGGCAAAATGCCTGTATAATGAATGTACCTGTTTGAGTGCAATACACTTGTGACAATATCCTGTAAAGATACATATAGAAAAGGATCTCACGTTTTCTTTGATATTTTACACGAATTTTAACATCGTTACTTTGTATTTATCAACCTTTTATTAATCATTAATAAATAATTATGTCCAAAAAGTCGTAATGATCCGAAATATAAGTCAAAAACAGTATAGATAAATTTTCTTAGAGTAATGATTGTAATAAAGTATGAACAAACTAATAATATTAACTGGAATCTTTAAAATTATTTAAACAACAACATAAAAATGGAACTGACTATGAGTGAAATCATAATTATATCTATTTGTAATTTAAACACATGTAATGAAAGATAAAATGTAGATCCTTCTGTTATGGGACTACGTATGAGGATAAGATTAGAGTACAATTTACAATCAATTTTTTAGTCAAGATAATGAAGCTCTACAACATCGTGGGTCGTAAAAGAGACAATAAAGCACGAAGCTGCTCATAAAAAAACGTTGATTGAAACTTCACCTTGCGAATGAATGCAACATCGACAATAAGTCACACAATCACAGAGACTTGGCAAAAAGAGAAAAAACTTTACCTCCAACCGACGTCCAGATGCACCACAACACAATAACACTTCCATCACACACAAAGCCGTGTAAACCTCACAGGTGGCCGCAAGGGACTGACCGTCTTGTGTGAACTGCCCTGTCCCCCGCGCATATTGCACGCAAGGGCGATAGAGGGGAAAACCGACAGAATCAAGGGATCATGGCTACACAGTTTTACTTGTGGGGCAAGGTAAGATAAGGCAGGTGTCCGATACTTGTCCATCTACCTGCTTTTTTAAAAAGAAACCTACCTGCGATCCGGTCCTTACAAATTAATTGGTCGAAACCGAAACTATGAGTTACTACGAACCACTTTGGAATTTTCGTGCGTTCATCATTAATACTTTGGGTACATTTGCATATTAGATGGGCGCCGCCTTATTCTCGAAAAGAATCGGTTGATATTAATTCGGTAGGACAAGCTGCTACGTGTTTTATACATCTTTACGTTAATAAAATTTCAAGTATTTTTTTAAATACTTAGAAAAACAACTTGCTGTTCTTTTAGCTTTTTTAGTCACAAGTTTACTCTACTCTTAATTTACACAGTATTTATACAGAAAAAAATATAAATATCGCCGTTACTATTCTTAAGATTTTAGAAATAGAGTTAAAAAATAACACGCTCTTATAACTTAATGACATTAATTAACTGTGAATGAGACAAAAAAATATTACTTTAAACGTCTGCCATCAACTTCCACAACAATTTCACCACGAAATCAATGATGCGTGCTCATTTTAAATTTTGGCGTCTTTAGCGGTAGGAATTCTTCAGTTCAAATCGTCGCGACCCATTAAATCTTTGTTCCCACATTTTGTCTAACCGCCTACGTCTAATGTAGCCGTCATTCCACCTTACTTGGCGCTTCACGAGTCATTAGCCTCGCTAACCAGAGAAATTAGCTCAAATTTACATTCTGGCAACGTAAATATAGACGCAATTGTAAGCATTCTACCTACGTCATATTGAAGCATTTTTGGGAGAAGTTAACCTAAGTTTATATTTGAATAAGGCAAATATTATGCCTAATGTAAATATTATCTTTATGACATTACCTATTTGCACTAACACACATTGTTTGGAGTTGGAAACCTAATTACCTACAATTTAACAAGTTACTATTCTTTTAAAAGTTCTTATCTTGGTAACAAAATTCTGGAAACATAATTTTATTAGGAAAACTAATATAATATTTTAATAATACATTTATTTTGTAAAATTTAGTAGTTTTATCACAACCATATGTATCTAACCAACCTATCGTATATTTTTTGTATAAGAATAAATTCTCTCACAATATCTACCTCAATGAAAACATACCAAATATTCGCGACGACCACACGACCATTTTACATGTGAAATAACATAGTACCTACTCTCTTAAAAGGAATTCCTTTATAATTTTTATAGCCTATGGTATACACACACAGTTATTTAAATTTAATTATGTAGTTTGTAACTGGAAAGCGCTAGTAATTTATTACTGCCGTAAACTTTCTTAAAAGAAATAAGACTTGAAAGACGAGAATGTTAAAAACTTATTTTAATGGCGGTCGTAATACAATCGTTAAGTTTAATAAACTTAGCTCATTTTTTGCAGACAGCTCAAGGTAATCTACATCCATACATATAAGAAAAATAAAAGTATGCCGTATGTCTGTAAATACTTTTAGAGGACTGAAAATTGTATAAATATTATTTAGGCAAAAGTTTGTGAGGTTCGGTTTGTTTATTTGTTACTTCTTCACACAATTATTAGCTGAAATTTGACACATATATAGTTTATGGCCTACATTAATATATTAGAAACTCTTAAATGTGGTAAATGACTGAACCGGACAGAGCCGCGGGTAATATCTAGTAAGTAATAACAGAAATTTCCATAATAATTTTTATAAACCTGTATTTTATATTTGTAATCGAATTGAATTAAAACTACCAAAAATAAATTAAGGAATTGATATGTATTAGTCCCTACATGGACTAGTGTTAGTAGTATATCTTGAGGTAACATTTATCGCTTATTTCACTCAAATCCATCTTCCTTATCAAAAGTTATTACAATTTAAAGTCAAGTTACCAATTTTGAAACCGCGACGCAGTTACAAATAAAAATATTAACGGCTATAGTTGTTTGAAAAAATTAACACAGAGTTATACTTAATCACACTGTCTGACTTCTACGTATGATATGTAAATAATTAATCGATTAAATGGTAATATATAGTAGCATGTGAGATACCTCGGCGCCTATTCCAAGAATAATTTATTCATAATTATAATATGAACAACTTATTTAAATACTAACGTCATTGTGGTTTCTATTTTAGGTACTTCTTTAATTAAAAATACATTATTAATTTAAAAAAAATGTGTTTTAATCGTTAATTCGATGATAGCCACAGGTTAAGTTTAAATGTAATTACATAAAACCATTTATGTTACATTTGTCGAATGGCACTTATAACGTTTACAGTTATAAAGTAATTCGAATTAAATACTATTTTTTAGTATTGCACTAGTTATGATATATATTGCAGAATAAGAATAATGATATTTTTAAATAATTTGAAAACATAACACTTAATTTTAAAATTTACTTTATTTTGTATTCGTCTAAAGATCATGTTTTTTTCTATCAGCTTTTACAAATATCTAAAAGATAATCTATCTAAATAAATCTAAAGAAAGATAGATCTAAAGAATTCCCGGCCCTTGTAAAAGACCACACTCATAATAAAAATGTGTAAAAATAGCACTTCAAAATACTATTATTAAACCCGAAGGGTCGTTGTTACGGACAATTGAAACTTTATAATAGAACCTTATCTTTACACTCTTTGAGACTCTACGTGTATTTAATTGCCCCTTTTGTTTGAAAATTTAAATCCACCCAACACTTAAAACTTTGAATAATAACGCAATGATGCTCATAAAAAATAAACTTGGCGTTCAGGTAGCTAAGCTCTTAAGTTCGAGTTTCTAGGAACTTTAAAGGAAATGATTCTCTGAAGTGACTTAGCCGCACTAGACAATTACGTTTTGTTCCATCGTTTTAGAGATTAACACAAGCTTATAAGACAAAACACATAGTAAATTTAAATATGACAATTTGAGTTTACAGTTGTAAAGTTAATATATACATATATTTTAACTGTTTTTATCTATAATATGGATATTTTTTTAACATAGCTGATACGGGGATTTTCTTTTTAACTAAGTATCAACTCTTTTAGCATGATATGGTTCAGTTTCATGATACTTTTTAATTTCTTCGGGTTAAAAAAAATATTTTAAAAGTTAACGAATTTAATAAATATACCTTACCTGCTATGAAAGCAGGTATTATTCTAAAATTTGTAAAGTGGCAAAATATTAAGTTATAATTATTCGTTAGTTGCATAACGTATACATCAGAATAAACTATTGTATCTTTAAAAATATAGCCTTTATATTACAGATTAGAAAAAGCAGCAAGTAAGTTAAACGCATACCAGAATACGACTCACGAATTGATATCACTAGTACTTCAGAGGTTCTATTGATACATCGGCGGTTATTAATGACTGTAAAAATAATAATCGATAAAACTACGAGGTTTTAATTAAGCTGACATATGCACACGGTTATGGTCTTTCTGACACACGTAATAGAAGTGAAAAGTGCGTGCCGGTAGCGGTAGAAGAGCGTGCGAACGACCGACGCGATCCCGTCGCAGATATGGCTATATTCAGACAGTCACTCGGTATACGATCGTGATCATACTTCTAATGCACCCCATTATGAGGAGCGAGGAAGGGACACCACGCGATTCGTTTTCCTAAGACCGTACAACGCTTTAAATCGAACCAGATCTAAGTACTTAAATGTTTCTTTACTTTGTATGTTTCCAAAAAATGTTCACTCAGCTACTTTTCCCATTTATACCTTTTTACCATACATTGTTACGTACGTTAATATTTAATAGGAATTCAAGTACGAATATAGTAAGTCATACTTCCCTGGTCACTTAAGATAAAAATTTATTACAAAGCACAGCATACAGAACTCATTTTACGAATGACTCGAAATGTAAAACACTTACTATCATTATTACTAACGTCAGACACATTAATGATTTGGCTTTTTTGCGAAAAACTAAATTTCCATACAGGAAGTTCTAAGAGGTCTGGTTTCTAATTTAATTTGGGAAATAAGTAAACGTAACGATGCACGCCAGTACGGGCACTGAACGTTCCGGCGGCCGCCTCGTCGGTTTCACACGAGAAATTCACGGTCAGTGGCTATGTAAATGGAGAACGTACTAATTCTTAGGGAGACGAAATACTGCTAGTACATTGAACCGCGAGCACTAAACGCCTAAACACTTAACTGTTATACACACTAGGTATGCTAACAAAATCTGATGACACATAATTTTGGTACAGACGATAGAATTTATATCCGAGTACATTATTTTATAGTATGGAAGTAGCACGCAGTGCATTTGATGGTAAGGGGCCACTGGAATTGATAAGAGCCCATTGGAATGTGATAAGAGCTTTACCACATGGCCATGGGTGCCCAGAGCCTTACCTAAGTTTAGCCACAGATGCGTCGCCACCCTTGAGGACTAAGTTGGAGCGCCTCAGATAAGTATATGGAAGATATACTACCACAACCTTCATACTAAAATGCAGCAGCGTTTAACACTGCTGTAATTAGACAGAAATAGTGGTTGTGGTGTTTTCGGAGACCAACCACAAAAAGTTCTACCACCTTTAAATTTCTATTTGGTTGTTCGATTTAAATCAAATTTTCATGCTAGTTTAGTCTGATCTAATTAATGAATAAGGTTCTTAAAACCGAAAGAAGTGTAACAGACGTAGTCAGAAGTGAAAAGTTAGTATAAATAAAATTGGAGACGCTTTCTTGAAACACCTAAGATACAGTGAGGAGAATTGCAAGAAATGGCACCATCTTTGCGAAACGCGGCTAACGACATTCTGTTCCAGATAAATATAATGCGCTGTGTACATAAATGTTGCCACAGCTATAAAACTATCGTTTATATTCTTTTTGTGCACATAATGTCCAACATATTACAAATGACTGGCGCCGTTGCAGTCATCATTTCTGTGAGAAATCCAGCGTAATTTGTATCATGCTTATATATTTATAAATGCTACGCTAATCTATGAATCAGACGACTTAATCCGTATGAGTTTAACCTAATAGCACGTAGAATCAATTTAAAGGAGTAAAAAACCAAGGTTTCCTAAAGTATTCATTTTTATTTAAGACTATTTTTTTTAATTTATTAAAAAAATAATATATCGTCAAAATGATATTTAAATTGTGGTGATATATTGTAAGGTTTATTTTACGTTGCTTAAAATTAATTTATAAAAAAGAACTTTCAAAATTATTGGTAACTTAAGTAACAATATTAATTTTAGTAGTCCTATAACAATATTGTTCTAGGTTATTCAAAGTCAATATTACCAACACAATCACAAGTGTTGAAAAAACAACCAACGAAGCATGGTCACCTGACGGATTGTTAGATTTTTCCAGCCACATTCTTCGACGAGTGGATTCACACGGACACTCATACACATTCACGGTCAGTGAGTATGTAAATATGGATTTGAATGCTAACACACACTGGAAGACTCGACCCCAAGAATATTATTACTCAGTTTGAACAATAGCGTAACGGGACGTTTCCTTTTTTGAGATAATCATTCTTATCTTGATCTCTGATGATAATTTATAAGCCCGAACACTGTTTCGATGAGAAATTCCAATTACTGAGGGAAATTGTTGTAGCCTTGTTAGCAAGTGTTCACGAAACAATTAGCCTACACAGAATATTTCGATAATGTTACGAAGAAATATTTTCGTTTCTTTCTGTCTTGATAATTGTCATTGTGAGAATAATGGTCAATTTGATGTTTGTTTTGTGCCGAGAAACATTAAAGAACTATTGGGTTCAGAAATAAATAAAATTGTAGTAAGCGTCTAGATATTTAAGTTAAAAATAACGGCCATTTTTAAGCAATAAAACACTAAAACATAAACTTCCTTATACGATATGTTTGGAGTTATCCGTTTGTACGTAGCATTTTTGAGTGAACTGCTTAAATGTTTTTTTTGTCCTTATTCATGTACATGCAAAAACTATAGGGAAATAAGACAGCTATGTATTTCATAGTGCATATAAGTGCATAGAAATAAAAAAACAACACAACTCCGCGGGCGTTGCCTCTAAATGAAAAAAAGTATATCCAAAGATCAACAATATGATACATAAACAGACTCATTTACCTATATCCTAATGTTTATCATTTATACCTATTTGAAGACGTGTGATGTACGTACATACGAGTAGGGTAGGTACGTATATTCATAAGATCAAATTTCAAGAAACTAACAGTACAATTTATCTATTATATGACTAAGTATAAGTTTTGTTTGAACTATTCTGCGCGTTGAATTATTTATCAACGATTAAATTCTACCTTCACCCTCTCTATGGACATGCATTTTGATCTCATGCTGGTGATCCATCCCATGTCAGATTTATAAAGTCAAGTAAGCACTTAAGGTGAACGGCATGTTTTGACAAAGTTGAATTAACAACAGATCTTAGTACGTAAAAGCCTGTCCTTAATTTACGCCATAAGACTCGTAAGTGGAAACTTGATGTTAATAAAAATTATGGCAACTTGCTTACAACACCTTCGTTATCACGTTATTTTATTTATAAAATCAATCGTGTATACTACGATATGTTGCGATCATTCAGAAATGACTTATACTTGTAGAAATATACTATATTATATTGTATAGTAGGCGTCATACGCTGGCTAATACGTTTCATCTTGTAATTGCGGTAAGAATATTTGTAATACAATTGCAGTGCTCAGACCAAGTCATTTTATAGGAACGACATTTTCTTTCTAATATTCAGATTTTAAAGGTATAAGCATTCTGCCTTAGTTCATAAAAGTAGCAAATGCGCGCCTAAATGTCTATCTTAAAAAGTGCGTTAAATGTTAACTCGAAGTAACATTTTAAATCGTAAAATTACAGAACTTGCAATATGGTGTCGCCTGCAAAGATCGCCACTCACTCTCTAACTATGAATACTACAGCAAAAAAAACGTATAAAGGATGAAAAAAACTATCCTGTCTAGTTATCCAACATCCATACGTACATACATGAACGCAATGCCTATGAAAAAATCCTTTACAAGAAGCCTATTTTCTGTAGTCCTATAAAAACCGTACACCCTCTAAAAGCAAACATGGACTGAACCACCATTGGCGCCAAAAACTTAGTCAAAGTTATAAGGTAAAACTATTGTTTTACATATTTATATAAACTAAAATAGTCCATTATGCCCTTAGGGCCCGTACAACCAAACCAGGTTGAATTGACTTCCTACACGAAAAAGGTGTAATTTGATAGACACGAGAGAGTTAACTTTGAAGGTTAAGGCCTCCAGTCCTATTCATTACAAGTGTATGTTTGGCCATACTTATTTTGTAAGGCATTCTGCCTTATAAGTGTCACCTGTTGATACACTGGGCTCAAACCTCAGTGCACTCTATGCTTAAATATTAATTTAAATGTTCATTGAATAGTTTTCAAAAAATATGGAAGGTTTGAAACCCTTTTAACTAAAGTATAAGATTAATTTTATATCACTTATTATTTCGTCATTCATGAAATCATACGCTATTTTTTAATTAAGTAATGCAATATTGCATGTTTTTCGAAAGAGCAATTATTCAACATAATTTTAAGTTGTAAACTAATTCCTAGAAATTCTTATCCATTAGGTACAATTTATAGTTATCGTTCGAGAGTAGTTATATACACCTTCAATTATTCCCATTTAGTCATCGCATTACTGAATCTAACCATAAAAAACCAGACGACTTAGAAATAATAATTTTGTTTTGTTGTAAATGTTACCGTCTAACGTATTGGTAGATGACTTCACAATTAAGTAAGTCAAGACGTTTTTCCTTATACATTAGACCAATAGTCATGCGTTTTATATAACCTAGCACATATTAAAGAAACATTAATATGCAAAATTAGCAATAATTTTTGTAATACTACATACTAATTTATTTTAAGGATATACAACTTGTACACTTTTTGTATCAAGTATATTCTTTTCTTTTTATTGCAGTTTTCCCGATTCCCGTCCTATCCCTACGATAGACATCAACGCGCGCGCGCTACGCCTAATCAATTTTATTCAATTAATTGGTTTACACTTACAAAGTACATAATAAGTAAATGGTAAGATAACAATTGGTTAACCATGGCAAACTTTTAGGTCCCTAAATTATTTAAACGATTTTTGTATTGCAGGTACAAACGGTGGGATACAATTATTTTTAAATCTACAGACATTTTTTATCATAAATTCGTTTCATTTTTGTACAGTTCAGAAAATTTTAAAATTTTATTGGCAACCAGGAAAACTCGTAGCCATTTTCTTCATTGTAAGATTTAACTAGTTACATAATGCGTCTTGAAATAGAAAATCGCTTACAAAACCAGACGCGGCAATGATTGATCGAGAAGGTGCTCACATTCACGTTACGAAACGAGAAAATGGCCTAATGATACTTAACGACTTACATTTCACAACTTATTCATTAAGTTGTCGGGGAAGTAGAAACTTACTTTCTAAAATCAACCAGTCTTTGTGCAAAATTGCTTGTGCGTCTACCCTCGAAACTTGAGAGCGTGTCATATGAATTTTTGGCAGTGTCAGGAGTTTCTCATCTCTTTTACACTTCAAGTGGAACGAAAGAGATGCATGAAATGAGAACGAGTGTAGGTGAAGCCTAAGACTGAGTTCGTTGCGGTCAAGGCCTACCGCACCGTGGGCCGCAATAGACAACGAACCCGGATGCAAAACAAAGGACCGCCGAAAAAACCCAATAACTTTAAATCTATATACTCCATGTTAAGGAATGATTCAGACAATTTGGCCTTTTGAATCACTTGGAAGTATTATTAGCGGCAAATAATTCAAATTGGTACTTGTTAATAGATTTAGGAGTAAAAAATCAGAAACTGATTCAGAAAACGTACTCAAAACGTAGAAAGAAAACGAACTTACCTCGAAAGTGGACCATGCATCCGGTGCTCCCGGTCGCATGGAAACTTGGTACATGCCAGACGTTTCCTTCGCTTTGGCGGGTACTTCGCGAATGTTTCGGACACTCGAACTGACTTTATTAAATAGGGCCCTAACGCCGCCACAGTCAAAAAACACAGTAACCATTGACGTAAACTTGTCCGTATTTTATTCCTTTACATTTGCGAAGGACTAAGAATAAGTTTTTAACGTAGAACATTGGTTACTGCGTTTTTTGTCTGCCGGCGGATGACGCAGGCGCAGGCTGGCTCCACCAAGTTAGAGTCGTGCGGTGCGTGGAGAGCGCGCGCGGCAGTGCGCGGGCGGCGGCGGCCGGCGACTGCCCGCGCCGCGCCCCGTACCCCACCTTTCCCCTCTACTCCTCCGGGCCCACCCCCGCCCTCTCGCGCCACGAACCGAGCTGACGTCACCGATGACCAAGTCAAAATCCACGATGACCACAGACAAATCCCACCTATGACAATTCAAATTTCGAATTTCAAACCTCAACGGCAAGGCAACGGTCGCCGGTGACGCACCTAGGTTAGGTTCGCTTGCCGCCTTTTCGCGAGACAACATGGCCGAATTTTCATAATGGCGGCCGCCGCAACCGGTTTAGGGTTCGGTGCGATTTCGCGAACGTTCCGAAAACAACATCGAATTATATATTGATAAAAATTTAATACGTCCTGCCGGTTCAGGCGGTCTCGCGATACTGAAATAACCGGTTCTCTAGCAACTAATAATTAAATACTCGAGACTCGAAATCGCTGCAAGCCTTCGATCTGTTGGCTGTTGGTATTCAAATTTAAAAGTTCATTTTAGTATAATTACGTATGAATATAGAGTAGTGGTACTGGTTTGGATACCTACTTGTACCTGTCGTTGGGGAGCGTGAGCATTCTATAAAAAGTCCCGCTTATACGGACGATAACATAAATGGAATTAAGATTAACGTTGACTTAAGCTGGTGCAAGAATCTTTTGTGGCTCATTACAGAGGCCATATAATGCCTACTTTTGGCCAACATCAGCTGTGTTTCTAAAAATAGATTGTTTGAAGAAGATTTTAAGAGACTATCGTGATTATTGTTATTTTTTAAATATGCTGAAGTTACAACATCCGCCGAATCGGAGTTAACAAAAAGCTCGCGTATAAGCAGCTTTATGTTAATTAATTTTTATATAGTGCGTGTAATGTCAGTTACATCAATAAGCTGAGTAAAGTCTTTTTTGATCAATGTAATATAAGAGATCAATAATATAATATAGTATTGTTTTTTAGTATTTCTTTCTTAATTTTTATTTTGAATAATGTATTTTTAAACTTTTTTGAAACAAACTGTATTCTACTTCCAGTAGGCATGCGTTTGCTTCCATTACATAAAACTGTAGAACAGATTAGTGACGTACCGCGTAAAATGTTCTGTACATTACAATTCGTACGTAACGCTTGTAGCTTTCTGAGAAACAGCTAACCGAACATAGTTGGAAAGCCAAGGTTAAAACGAATGTATATGCCTTGGCCTAGATGTAGGCTGTGGTCAACCTAGAGAGCGCGGGGCGACGTGAAAACTGATATGAGATCACCGTATCGGAAATTAGAAATTGTGGAATGTAGGCGTTCGAGATCCGGATCCTAGCTATCTATGAAACGACTAGTAATAGAAATATAATAATAACTATCGCTGGCGGATCCAGGATTTACGTCTAAAAGGGACTTAACTCTGTTGACGTCCGACTTTGATAGCAAAAATAATTATATTTTTGAACTATAAGAACATAGTCTCCGAAATGAACCGGAAGTCAACGAAAGGTCTTTCTATTTGTCGTTTCTATAAAGTCAAGGATGGGGTTCAGTACATTATTTCTAATTTTGGACGAATGATTAATCCTTCTTTCTAAAATTTTATGTAAGTAGGTATATTACCCACACCGCCGCCACATCTATTTCTAGCGTGAAGCAGTTCTTGCGTTTCGGTGGAAGGGTTGTGGTTGCCGGCTCACTTTTATATG
>DWNE01003793.1:0-16131 GCA_018249875.1 Cecropterus toxeus
GGTTTCCTCACGATGTTTTCCTTCACCGTAAAGCAGTGATAATTAAATTCTAATACGCACATAATTTTAGAAAAATAGTGGTGCGTGCCTGGGATTCGAACCCCGGATCCTCGATTGAGAGGCCGAGATTCATCCATTAGGTTATTACTGCTCCAGTATACAAGACTATTAATTTCCATTACAACCAGAACCAGCGACCTGAAATTCATACAATTATACTATGTACTTCGTCTTTGAAAACGTAATAAACGTAAGAAGCGACATCAAAAAGAGATCTCTTAATAGGACCATATCTTAAAAGGATATACTAACAAAGTATACAGCGCAGTCATTTAATCAGTAACATTATTTTGTCTCCAGCTAACAAAATAATATCAGATTAACATCTTTAGCCTCATTTTCCTCTATCCGTTAATAGGATGGTGTACTGTGTGGATAAAACCATTATCTTCCGTTTTTTGAAAGCAAAGACGATACCACTGTTTTTGCGTTATTTTTGGTGTTAAATAGCGTGTTCAGGTTGGAATTACGGAACCTCTTAATAAAGGTGCGGGTGTACTACCAACGAATAACATTAAATTAACATGACATTAATTTAGTTTTATTGCGTTGCTTAATTAAAATTGTTTTGCTTGGGTATCCGTTTCAGGCAATGTAAGTTTTGATTCTGTCCTGAAAATTACAATACAGGAGCGACCTCTACTATCTACTAGCTAATTCTTAACCTTCTAGGTCTATTTCTATAACTTTTTTTTAATAATTGGAGTTGATGGTGTATATTTTGATACCTGCGATTAGATTTGAGTCCTTTGGTACTGTTCCTGTGGATTTATGTTCTGAATTCTAGAGCTCAGACACAATCATGTAAGTGAAGAATCTAATATAGTTAATAGAAGATCGCCACACACAGCATTTTATGTATTATTTTTCAAGGTGGTAGGACTCTTTGTAGTAAAAGAGAGAACACCTACTACTGCCTAACGGTATTAGGCACAGTTGTTTTCTGTTCTGTAGGGAAGCAAGATATACTTATCTAGGGTTGATTACAGATGTCCACGGACGGCAATGAACACTTACCATCAGATGAATATAATAAAAAACAGTTTTTTAATTGTCATTAAGAGGAATACGTTCATAGCTAACTTTGTTCGCAGTTAGTGAGACAGGTTATGAAAGGAAAACCGCAGAGACAGCGGTTTCCCTTTGACACCTTTCTCTGTCCGTTTATATTTCTTTCTGGCCCTAACCGAATTTGCTAACAACGCGTTAGTAAACATTGCGGTGAAGAATTATTGCTTATAGCTCCATCTTTGTCGTTTTGCGGAATAAATCTTGCGCAGAGAATAAGCTGTGCCAAGAATTTATAATAGCTTCTTGATAGGGTTGTTTGTGCTTTAAATCAAGACTAAATGTATTACCCAAAGAAAGAGTAAATAAGATTTTATACGGCTTATAATCTTCGCTGTTCGAGGGCACAAACTTCAGGATTTACTCCGTTATGAAACGGAGCAAATAAGAATTCATATGAATATGTTGTTCTGGTCGTACATTTCTTGAACAGATTTTGTATCGAGCAAAATATGATATTTCTCATACTAATTCATGTCCACGTGGCACATATGTCACTGCCAGCTTGGTGGGGTTAGGATTATACGAGGTTAGTCCAGCACGATACTCCACTAATTTTAGAATTTAGCAGGCTATATTATATTTTGCCAGGTGGTAGAACCAGTGTAATTCGATCTGGGAGGTACCACCGCCACACCTATCTCTAGGTTGAAGAGTGTGGTTTCCGACACACCGACTCAGGCGACTGTCTTAGTACTCGGAAGTAGCAACGCACCTGTGATCGACTTGAGATAGAATCTCTGTTCTATATAAAATTACTTACAGATATTCATTAGCGGCAGTAGCTACTAGTAGCTCACATCATTACCAGTTTTTAGAATATCACTGGTAAATATGTTTTTAGTTCTTTATTTTTCTTCACTGCCTTCATATTTTAGATCGCACATAAATTTTAAAGAATGCAAGTAAGTTTGTGTGTTATCAGGCCAGTCTAATCAAAGCGAATACTAGAAACAGCTGACAGTATAGAAATTGACGCATCGATCTAAAATGTCCCGGAAAACGACAATGTTAGGTGAGAAATAATAATGATAATATTCCCTATTTTGCTTTTATTATGGAAAAGTAATTTATATTCAAAGTAAGAAATATTGATAGATTAATAGTAATGATAGTTCGATGTTAGTAAAATATTGTGATTGCAGTGGTACCGCTGTCACACCTGTTTCCGAAAAGAGTAAAAAGTGCTTACAATAAAACTCACTTATATTTGTCACTAATAGAAGCCGAAGAGTTTGGTAACATTTTGATTTATAACTAACTGTGCCCTGCGGTTTCACATCTTCATAGCCTTCCTCAACACAAACATATTTTTCAATTCGAAGCAGTAGTTCCAGAGATTAGCGCGTACAACCAACCAAACAAACTCTTTGGCTTTATATAGTATTGATTGTAATTTTCTAATGAAAAAGCGTTAAATTAATTTGGAACGTCCTTTAATATTAACAGTTAATATTGCGCTCTCCTATTTCATTAACAGTAAATTATATACAACAAAGTCCAAATAAACGCCCATCTAAATATTCCCCGATCCCAAAATATCCTTAATGGTTAAGTGGCGTTGTTGTAATTTGAAATGTATCAAACCCTAGGGGTTCCCTACAAAATGAACCATTTTGGAAAATTAATTCGGGCAGGTAACATCGCCGGTAGCCTCGATTCTCCCGCGGGATTAATCCGGGAATTCAGCGGAGCCCCAATAATGCCATTGTACATCTTGGTTTTGTATCAGATATCTTATGTTTAAGAAACGTTAGGTGAATTGAGCCGAAATTTTTTATTGATACTTATTATGATGAATGTATATTCATTATAATAAGTATCAATTCTTATTATAATGAATGCATATTAATTATAATAAGTATCAATGACATTGTATGCGGTTATCTTTATCTTTTGCCGTTTCGTTTATTGTGTGTGTAGGACACACACTAACATAAGTATGCGTGTGTGTAGATTTTTTATTTACTTTTATTCATTTTGTTCAGCCTAAACTTATCATAGGTTTCTTCAAGAATACGCCGATATGATATTTTATTTATTTTTATTCATTTTGTTCAGCCTACACTTATCATAGGTTTCTTCAAGAATACGCCGTTATGATTTTTCGTGTAGCGTGCTAGGTCGAAGGGAAAACGAAAACATATAGGTGTTCATTTATACTAAGGCCACCGGAGTAGAAACATAATTGTTACTCTGTAACAGGTGTTCTCTTGTCGATTACATTATATCTATAAGCAAAAATACTAAACCAGACGTTTAGGTAATTATAATTTTCAGCCTTTATCGAGGTTCATTCTTTTCTACCGTCAATCCTAGAAACTTTTCAGCGCTGTATTTAGGATATTTCTTTGTAGTGCAGTACTGCTTCTATTATTATTGTCCCACTGCTGGACACGTATCTTCTGTCAGGTTGAGACAGTTTCAGGCCATAGTCCAATGCGTTGGCTGAATGCGAATTTATGACCTCTTTTTGAAGAACTTTCAGGTGTGTAGGTTCTCACGATGTCTTCCTTCAATGTAAAGCAGTGATATAAATTTCTACTAAGCACAAAATTTTGGAAAAATTAGTAATGCGTATCAGGATCGTGTCGTACGTGCTCGTTTGAGAGGCCGAATTTCAACCACTTGACTATCACTATTCCTGCGGTTTTAGACTTTTATAACTTTTAAAATTACAGTCGTATATAATAGTTATTTTTCTATTCGTCAAAACGCTCCAATAATGTCATGCAAATTGCCGTAAACCTATTATATCTCAATATCTTCAATCATTCTAATATCAAACATAACTATTAATTGATTCACAATTAATGACTAATCACTAAAACAGAATGGAACATTATGTCAACAAATAAACTAGTTATACAACTATGCAAATTATACAATAATATGTTCCGTTCCGGGTTTACACCAATTAATGTGATGCATCACGATATTGTTATAATATCAGACAAGTATTATCTTTGTTCTTATTGTAGATCGAACAATTAGAAGATGCAGGGAAAATCTCACTAATCTCTTAGAAACTAATTCAAACAGGTTAAAACAGAAGCAAGAGCGCTTAGCTTTACATTAAAGTTAATGTAAATCATAATATTACCAGGTGGTTATTACATTTCAGTGGAATGGTGTGGTTGCCGGCTCACTTATATATAAGGCGACCATCTTAGTCCTCGGAGTCGCAACGCACCTGTGATTGACTTCAGATAAAACCCCTGTTCTTTATGAAGTTGTTTACAGATGTCCATGGATGTCACCACTTCTGCGTGCTCATTTCCTACTTCAGTCCGAAAAAATTGAAAAAAAACCTACAAAGTTAAGCGACGTCGGTCGTGGTCGGAACTTAGATGGGTGACCGCGAGTGTCTAAATTTAAAGGGTTCTATGCTTACTAGGGCACGTTTTGCAGACTTTAGAAACTTATTGAAAATATTCGAAAACCTTGTAGTACGTACCTGTTGTAGCACCTACTATCAACCACTATATTTTCCACCTATCCGCATTGAAGATCCGCAGAAGTATGCACCAGGCCTCGTCAAATTATATCCTAAAAAACCTTGCAGCAATACATAAAAAAGCAAACATAATTGTTGATATCTTTTCACAGATCGTTGAAAAGAAAGATTCAAAACGAAATTACGAGCTTACATGAATACACGTTTGTATACAGCCTTTCGCCATGTTTGTGGGCATTAACTGACCTCTATTCAGGTTTTCCAGAGCAAACTCCACCTGACCGATGCAATCCAATTAACCCGAGATTACACAAATAGGCTGAGGCCCAATTAGTCAGCTAATCTTCCGTCTAATGTATTGAGCCATTCGTTATCTATAAATTATATTATGTATCATTTGTTTTATATATAGGAGCTAAGACTGTCGTGGTTCAAAAAGGCGCTCTTCCATTTTGTTTTTATAATTTAAAAGATGCAAATGATCATGCAGTCCACCTGATGGTAAGTGGCCACTGCCGTCCGTAGACATGTGTAAGCATTCATTAAGAACATAGACTCTATCTAAAGTCAATCACAGATGCGTTGCTACTCACGACGTCTAACACGGTCGCCTCGTATAAAAGTGAGCCGGCAACCACAGCATTCCACCAAAGCGCAATAACTGCTTCACGCTAGAAATAGATGTGGCGTTGGTATTATTATATCAAACTAGGTTGAATGAATTTGAATGGTGTAAAATTTTTCGAAATTTACTTCCAAGAAACATTGCAGTTTTATCTTTCAGGAAACTGGGCTTTATGTTGTAACACCTACATAAAAACCAGTTTCTTCGTAGAATTACATTGGTCTGTTACATTGGTCATAACGTCTAACAGAATTAAGTGATAAATGGATTACTTAAAGTGTCCACATAGAATATGATAGTTGGATATTATGAGTGACCTTATTTGGAACTAAATATATATCAGAATGAAAAACGCTATCTACGAATAATATCCCGCACTAAGTCAAACTAACACCTAAGCCCACTATTGTTCGAAACTTAATAGTTCTGAAAAAGTACAACAGATGGCGCAAAAATAAACAAATGCAAGCATCGCCAACATCACCATCAAGTTTACCTACGTCAATAGATGTTTCACATCAAAAATGTAAAGTCCTACAATATATGCCTACATTTTACGACTTACAAGGTAGGTAATTTATTTTTTACAATGACATTTTCATTATACGGTTCATACGATGTCGCGTGTGCAGCTTATATATATAATATTAAACGCATGTACACATAAATTGCTGCCGTCTCACTTTTATATGAGGCGACCATCTTAGCCGGTGGTAAAAGAAACGCATTGATTATTTTATTTCAGAGTTTAGGTCGCTGGTATCCAAATTCGAAAATGATAGAAATGAAAATATACATGAATACCTCCGAATTCAATCCAATCACTCGGCGTCCAGTCACTTCTTGATTACGAGAAAATATATGTAACCAACTTATTCCCGCGGCTTCGAACACAATTACTACAGTAATTAGTATTCCATGTGTTATTCGAGGTCATAAACTATACTTTTGCGTGAAAAAGTAATAAACACACAAATTTTCGCATTTATAATATTGATAAGATAGTAAGATGTCGTAAAGTTGTGCCAAAATCCGAGATGTGAATGTCTGTATTTCTCAGTAACGTAATTTTTTTATTTAATCTTTAATTTTATTTCTTCTATTATAATTTCTGCGAGTCCAAAATACATACCATCCTTGTTCCATTTGAAATTGCGTAAGGATGTCCAAAGACGGCAGTGACCACTGCCATCAGGTGCACTGCATTCTCGTTTGCTACTTCAATCATACAAAAAATACAGATAAATGAGAACCTCCTCCTTTTTGAAGTCGGTTAAAAAATGGGAAAAAAGAGCTTCTTCGTCCTATACTTATTTCATTAGCTGCTCACGTGTTTTCTCGTCCAAATTGCGACACGACCAAAGCTGAACCTCTTAGGCATTTTTAATTTCACTTTGTCATCGCGTTTTATTGGACCTGAGCTGGTTCCATATTCCACTAATTACATTTTTAAAGAAGTTAGACAATTTTGTATAATGCAAATAGGGTTGCCACCTTTTCCAGAAATTAAATTTCAATTACATTGACTATAAACGGTAATACGTGATAAAATTTGTCTAATACTATTATTGCAAAGAAAAAAAACGAAATCTGATCTAATGTAATATATTTAAACGAGCAATTCATATATATATGAAAGTTGCAAATCATGGGTTTTTTAAGGAATCTATTTATCAAGGTTCCAGGTCCGAGAAAAGCTTGATTCAAAAGATATAGCATTTGAAAAACCGCATTTTCAGAAACTACATATACTCGTATATCATCGCCATCTACAACGCCATGACCGACGAGGGCAAAGCTGGGTAAATAGGTACGAGCTGGGTAATAGATGAAGTTTGTTTAGATGTTTTTGAGAAACCGAGCGAAGCCCGGTGAACCAGTTACTTTTACGAAAATGACAATTACTGCATACTTTATTAAAATTGCAGTATACGGCACCTAAAACAGTTGAATGGCGAGTCAACACGTAGAAACCGTAATTCAAGCCAGCAGAAGCGTAACGGCGCTTAAATTACACCTGAATCACCACACGCGCGCGACAAATGAGAACCATATTTCCTACAAGATTTTAATTTAAACTCCTTCGTGATATCTCGAATGCCGACGCGGACGCACGTGCGTACGTGACATTAGTTAGAGAAGGCAATTTAGCGTTGTTTCTTTGGCTCTTTGTTAAATGTGTAATGATATTAAATTCTGACTGAAATTTCTGCTTTGATTATTTTTATGACGAATAACATCAAAAACTGTAAAGTAAAGCGTGGAGACTACACAAATACAAGTAAAATTTGAAATTAGTAACACAAATAAAATTTGAAAATAGTAAGTTTCCATATTAGAACAGATCAACAAAATATGAATTCCTAAAATATGCCAATAAAACATACATTTTATTTATAAACACAGAATCGAGCGTCTTCAAAATGCTTAAGGGTCGGCATAAAGGGACTGATTGTACCTTTAACATTCTCTCCACGCTCCGACCATAAAGACGATTCCAAAACTATTTGTATTATTCAAATCATATTGAAGGGACGCATCTAAAAAATCTCGAACGGCTTTTTACCTCCCGAGAAAATTGTGTACTTTCTCTCGCCCTAAAAGGGATAAAGGTTCAATTGTAGCTCAATAGAAGCTTTTTCTTGTATTTCAGGAAATATTTGCTTTAACAGTCGTGAATTGTCGCTATTAATATAATGTAGACTAACGTATTGCATTTTATCTCTGTCGGATGGTTTTGTACCAGTAGCCTAAATTATTGTCTTAGTGACAATAATTTAGGCTACTGGTATAAAACCATATTATGTAGTTATATTTTTGATGTTTAGGCCTACCTCCAGCATGTCCCTGTAGTTCCAGGACCAGAATAGGGCTACGGTATCCCCTGCCTTTCGTAAGAAGCGACTAAAAGGGGGTTGCGGGTGGTAATAGTGGGTGCTCGAGCCGCCTAGCCAAGCGACCCCGGGAAGGACGGTGGCATGTGTGGTTGCATGTCATCGTAAACACCTGAAGACACGGTGAGAGTAAATGCTCTCCGGAAAAGGGCCCGGAAAGGGGCATCGCACACGAAGGACTCCGGTTGTGTTCCGTTGGAGATACCGGAGTCCGCCACACAGCGATGAGGACGGCCACCGGGGGGTTTTTAGTGCGGTAAAAAACCACATAACCCGGCGTTGCTCCTTATGTACCTTTTAAAAGTTTTCCTCCCGATGCAAAAAAAGGTCTTCCTCTAACAAATCCTAAAATTAGTTTACATAAATACATATAAAATAAGTTTAGAAACTTTTTTATGATCCGTATTATACTGCAATTTTTACCGACTGCCCAAAAAAAAAGGTTAGCATTTCGTAACGTAAGTTTTTGGGGTATCTATTTATCAACATTAAAACATTCCAATAAGCGTACTAATTTATTTACGCTGAAATTGCCTGGTACTTTCAAAATTACAGACAGAATGTCTTCAGTTCCTTCAACGTAGGTATAAGAATTAGTTATGTAAATATCCCGTGTGCCTTCCATTAAAGTTCCAGCAATTTATCAAACCACTTTCTCAAACAAGGCGCTCCACGAAGTTATGACTTCCCCAAACAATCGTATATGAGCATGCGGTTTTCTTAGGAAAATATTACGTTGGGACACGTTTTAATTATGATGTTAATTAATTATCAAATACAGTTTTGATCCCGCTTCTTCAGTCCACAGGTGTGCACCGTTTGCGATCCTAATTACTGCGTTAACCTGTACGAAGTCTGTCTAAGTCTTGAGAATCAGCGATTTTGTAGTTACGGAAAACGAATTTTATGTTTGTGGTCTCAAAATTATTTAGCTCATAATCACCACAGATTACGTGGTCACATGTACTGTGTAAACATATGTTGCAAAATTAGTAGTTAATAAATTCTGACGTAAGTCCTAAACTAATAACCAACTATACTCAGGTTGCTTGTTCTGAACTTTTATTTCAATTATTTTTTTAAACTGTAAAAACGCCCATCATAAATCGTAACTACAATAAAATTACTTTAAAATTTACATAACAGTTATTAAAGTTCATTGAAGCTTGATGAGTGGTTTGAAAACGTCCGACTAACGGATACTTATTTGATACTAATTTACCACTGTGATAAGGAAATCATACTCATTCGATTCATCAAACTTAATCCTAAGGGTAATATCGCATAAATGGCCGCATACAGCCTCAGACAATACTAATCTTATCCGGATTAGGTTACTGATCTAGTCTACAGCAGTAGTCACTTACCATCAGGCAAATAGCATGATTGTTTTCTACTGTATTTTATTTACAAAATCATAACAACATGCAATTTATTTTAATATGTTACGGGTATTCACGATATGCCGTTTTGATGCTGTTTTGAACTACCTTTTGATATTAATCCAGATATATGGATCGTGGTGGGTGGTAACCGAGGTGGCGGGTAGAAGCCGTTGACAAGCACTAGATTAACCTATCTACTAGTGTAGATAGGTCTAGTTCATATTTCTTTTTAGAATAAATAAAAGAGCTAGTCGTATAGTACGATATCAAAATTAATATTAGTCTAAAATAAAGCATTTCGCTTATAACTTGAACGCTCCCTAAGACTTCGCCATAATTCACCGTAATTCACTCCTGTCTTATAAATAATTGCATACTTGGAAACGACAACAAGAATTAACTACTCCACTAAAAGCTTAGAAACGTTAATTGTTAATCACGTTTTACCGAGTATGGCAGGGAGAAATGAATTATGATAGTCTTGCGTCAAAACTTTTGAAGTGTTTTGAAGGGAGAAAATGGCGTGGTTTAGGGTTCCGCTTCCATTAGACGGACCTTCACAAATCATTCTTTATGTGGTACTTTTAACCGACTTCGAAATTCGTGCCAGTTAAACCCTTTTCAATAAAACCCTTTTAGTATACCCGGAAACATTATCTGACGAGCCACAATCAGAAAACTTTCATCGTGTGCATTAGCGTTTTAGTTCTGAGTGATGTTCTTGTGTGCTTTTGGTCTTACAGTTTCTTTGTTATAAAATGAATAACATTTTTGAAGTTATGCTTATTGAGGTACATTAAAAAATAATAACATTTATTTTATTGAAATGGCTTGTCTTTGGCTTCGTTATGATGAGCAAATGCGATACGAAACAAGTTGTCGGCGCTACACCTAGATGGCGCTATATCCCTTTCTGAATCACGCTAACGATTTTACTTTGTAGCTTGTATAAGACCTCAAGTTTGATATATGCGAAATAAGATGGCCGGATATGTGCTGCAGTGGTTACTTAATTGATTTGTGAAAAAGCTTTGAATTTTTTTGAAAAATAAATCTTAATACTCTTATGCTCAGAAATGCTTTATTTTTAATTATTATCAAGTTTCACTTCTGCTATATGTGCATTACTCATGCATATTTATTATTTTTATTATTTCGTACGACTTTTAGTGTGTATGTTTTCAAACAAAAAATCCTAAATCCATTAAAAGATACCTTACGATTAGGAATGGCGATTCTTTCCGAAAAAGATCGATTTTTAAATCGATTCGAATCGTAACCTAATGAATCGATTCACAAAAAATCGATTCTCATAAAATCGATCTTTTTTCAAGTTCAAACAAACGTCAATACCTAACTTGACGACCAAAAAAAAACGACAATATCTAACTTCACGACCAAATGCAAAACAAAAAACGTCAATATATAACTTGACGACCAAAAAAAAAAACAATATATGGCGCAATGCCGCGAAAGACGCGAAGGAAAAATCGAATGTCGATCTTTAAGGGCGATATATCGATTCGTTGAATCGATTCAGCGCTACATATCGATTTAAAAAATCGATCTTTTTGGCTCGAAAGATCGATTCTTCGATTGACCGATTCGATCGACTTACGATATAACCGACGGTAACATAACACGAACCAAGCTAGTTCCAAGTTAGTAGGCCAGACAGCTCCCGGGCCATCAAATAAAGTGACCCGTGGAAATATCCCGCATTCCATTGTTGTTTCCTTTCGACATGTGGCGAGCGATTCCCAAAACTATTATTTTATTCAAATTCGTCCATTGTCCGAATAGTCGCTGTTATCCCAAAAAATAATGGCGGAAATATATGGACCGCTTTGTTGACTGTTTATTATACAATACACAATTGTTATGATTGTTACGATTCGAAAATATCTTAAATTGGAAAAATACACAAAAGTTCGCCGTGTCTCGCTTGTAACATCAAAAGCGCAGCGAGCGTTATCAACACACATGCCAATAGCGTGATTTTAAAAAAAAATCCCCATAAAATGTCTGTCTAAATATATAGGTATAGTCTAGTATATATAGGGTATATATAGGGTAGATCTAGCAGCGGACATCAAAAGGCTAATGGATGTATGTAGATATTCATAATTTAAATATGTACAGTAAGATCAGCACTTTGCCATTTAGCTCATCTTCGAAATATGAGAAGATTAGTGAAGAAACTTTTAAAATAATACTGATTATTAAATTCACTGATTATTTAAATAATTTTCACGTATTAAAATTATTTTAACAAGTCGTAATTTTTTTTAACTTTAATATATATATTTTTTTTATTAATTTATTTAAACCAGTACAATGTTACGTTTAACATGTCTGCCAAACTGCAAAGCAGTTTGTCGGCAGTAGTTCTCGTGGATAACAATACTTATTGTTAAAGCTTAATACAAGAAATTCAAATCAAATATCAAATTTTATGACAAAGATGTTTCCTTTTAATCAGTATTTAACCATATTTTTACGTAATCATCAAATCTGATTTTAATAAAAGCAGCTTTATTTTGCACTAGCTGTGCCACGCAGTTTCACCCGCGTCTATTAGATATTGAATCTATTAAAAACAAATAAACATAGCGTGATGTTATATAGACTAAAGCCTTCCACGCTAAATTTAACTCAAAAATATTTTTTCATATCAAATCAGTAGTTCCTAAGATTTAACCAAATAAACTCTACTACTTTATAATATTAATATAGATAACTATTACTGATAGTAAAATTATTATATAAAAAAAACAGAATAAAAAGCAGGCTGACTCGGAAATTACCCGCGTGGACCCTATTCCTAAACGTTTAATACTTCAAAATAGGCATATATAATGTTCGACAAACAAATTAATATACCGTTCAAAGGAATTCGTATAAACACCATTAACATATATGCATAGCGAGACTCAATTTTCTGCTTCAATGTCCTTAATTAACGAACTCCCGAGCAGCCGTGCGACGAAATATAACGAACTATTCGTATTTTGGTACTTCATTAAGATATCATTTCCCTACGAGGGTTATTAGAATGTTAGAAACTAATTTTGCTTCGGTATAATTCCATGCTCGTTTCTATGATTCAATGCTAGTGTGGGTTTGTGAAAATAATATCTTGAAAACCATTAACCTCCTTCTGATTTAGTCGGGTTAGGTTAGGTTAGAAAGTAATTTTGCTTCGTTATAATTCCATGTCGTTTCTATGATTCAATGCTAGTGTGGGTTTGTGATAATAATATCCTGAAAACCATTACCTCCGTCTGGTTTAGTCGGGTTAGGTTAGGTTAAGTTAGAAACTATTTTTGCTTCGTTATAATTCTATGCTCATTTCTGTGATTCAACGCTAATGTGAGTTTGTGAAAATAATATCCTGAAAACCATTAAGCTTCTTTTGACTTAGTTGGGTTAAAAATGCAATTTAATAAAATCATCGTTCGTCATATTTTTCTTAGAAGAAAACATTCCATTTTCGATATTTCGAATGATTTCCATGTTTCCATTCGATAGGCCAAATAAAAGTTTTAATTTTGGTAAAACACGTGACATTTCCCTCAACCATATATAATAATTCTATTCCACTGTACTTGTTCGGTTTTAGAACTAAATTATTATATGTAACGGAATGCACTTCAAAAACGTAAGTAATATAGAATTCATAAAGTAATCGAATAGAAAATGTAGTCAAAACACTAAACAGTTTTATTTTTCTCTATCGGCAGTGATTGATAACCTTCAGGGATAAATTGAGGGACATTTGAATATACAATAAATTTTGTAAATCCTGCGTTTTGTTTACTTTAAAATTATCACTACAAATATCATATTACAGGACAAAAGAATCCTTCGCAATATCTTTTGATGACCGGCGATTTATCTGAAAATCCCCCTTTAATACTACGATGCGAAAATGTTCCTTAAACGGCGTCCATTAGTAAAAAACACTGTAATTTATCAACAAAGGCACCTCGAAAACGTCGTTTGGATTCCCTTAAATCCCGACTCCATTATTATTCCGCTTCTGCCCACCACAAGGGAAATTTGCGTAATCCCTGGCGGATTTTTTATATTTACCTTGTCCGCTTAATTCGCGTCGATTTAATCCAACGTTTTTGAATTACAGCTGGTAAAATATCACCCGCGAAATGACCTTGTTCGAATAAAAGCCTAACCCAATTTTATTTACGACGTTTTTATGCCGTATCCTTCCAATGCTGTCGGATACTTTGCTTCTGCCCGTCACTATTCACTCTGTTCATTATACCATCCCTTTCTTGTCGTTCGATTTCTTTAATAATATGAAAGTTGTACTTCCGTTAAGTTCTTTATAAGCGCAAGTTGCCGTGTTTTGTTCCAACTTGCTTATTCAGAACATTGTCCTTATAATTCATTTCATATGACTCTTGCTCTCAAATAGGTTCGCACTCAATTGTTTCACCGAGTTCCTTTACATTGAGTAAAGTAAATTTGCCACTGTTGATACTCTTTAACTAATTTCAGTAACTCATCACCCAAAAATGGTACCCAAAGTACCATTTCCTTGTCTAGTCAAATAAATGTCCGGCAATCCTCTTTATATTAGGTGGGCCGTAAATTAGAGCTCTGTGGGTAGACGATAAGTGCGGCCAGGACTTGTCACTCCGGGCTGCGAGGGAGGTTGATTTATGCTAAATTATTTGTAGTAAATTATCTTAGCTGAACTTGGGATTTAGAATATTGACTACGTAATTTAAACGCCGACCCCAGTGGTTTGGGTAGTTGATTTTGCTAAGCAAAGTTTCACTTGCAAGGACATATGTTTATATTTCATTATCTTGGTATATTCATGATATATGATGGTATATGATATCAAGAGTGGGAAGTTAAATTAGAACTCTGTTTTTGATTTTATTGGCACAATAAATTCTAAAAGAATTCAAATAAATTTCAAGCAATTTGTTAACATAGTCAAAAATTTAAACATTTTAATGTAATATCAAATGCACTGTACCAAGTAAATTGGAATTTTGAATGTATATGTATCATGAATGTAAGTCTTTCATCCAGAATCTGTGATGCACGCCGTGTCTTATCTGTTATATTGGATAACATGCCAATATTGGCTGCCAACATAGACTAGACTTCAAGAGCTCAACATCAATGGAATATATTAGTCCTTGATCCAAAGTCTACGATACATATAGCACCGGATCAACGACATTGGACGGCATACGCCAATATTGGCTGTTATAGACTTTAGGAACTCAACGTCAACGATCACTCAATTTTCGCAATACATCCGACTCTCACAAATATGTTTGACCCAGTAACATAATTCTTGAGTCGGGACGACAGAGGAATCTCAATATTGCTGACGCGGAACTCTGCCAACACGCTGAAGAATGCGAAGTCCTAAATAAAATTCCAGCTGTCTCCTCTATGGAATTATGCGAATGGTCTTTCACTTTTATAGCATTAACGTTGCTTCTAAAGACTTGATTGTAAAGTATTCTTCGTTCACAATTATCGTCAAGAAAACCTTTCTTGTTTTTCTATTCTCAATAGGTAACATTTTGAAGAACTTATTGTGAATGTATACCGAAGTTGGTTCAGATATCATATAGTTGCGGTAAACTAATTTCTTTTGAAATTGTCGTTGAAACTTTGACGTTTCTTTTATATTCAGCAAAGTTAGATTGTCGATAGTAATACGAAAGAACATATAGACTATTCAGAGTAGTTGAAAGTTTGGCGCCCAACAAGGGGCCACCCTTTGTTAGTTCTTTACGCAAAGTTGAAGGCAACACGTGTGACCCCGAATCATCCTATTTTCAAAGTTAGATTGCATACATACTAAACTGATTTTATGTGATACTTGGATGTTTTACTTGTATTGCTTTTAATATAATTACCAACGTTTTCTTTATATGATTCAATCAGCATTATGTGCATTTTTATGTTGCCGGTACTTTTGCATATTTAATATACTTATTTGAGGTTTCGCGTGGCAGATCTGTCAGCATACCGGTTTCATACGCAAAGTGTTTCTGTTCAATTCTCAGATAAACAAATATCTTAATGATGAATTTAGATATCTGTACTAGATTTTAGTATTTGTGTATTTGACTTTGTGTATGTCATGTCACCCGCGATACAGAAAACACCCTTCTGTAAATGAGTATTACCGATTACTTATAACAATAAACATTCGTTTTTTTTTTTCAAAAGTCGCAACAAAAACATAACGTTATTAAATTACACTATCAAAATGAGCTATGTATAACAGTAATAATAACAGCATCCATTTTATTCCAACCATTACGCCCTTTTCAGCTTCGTTTGGCAGTAAGCCATGCGGATTGCTCTCATTAGCCCGTTATTTGTATCTCCAACGGAATTGTAATGCTAACTTGACGGCTTTAATTTGATATGATTCGTAACGGGACGAAAAAAAATGCCATCTCGGGACGCCTGGCAGATGTAAGACATCGTGTTCGTACAAGTAATATGCATAAAAGACAAGATACACAGAAACTAAGTATATAGCATCATGAAAAATATTCTTGTCAACCCATTATTGTCCCACTGCTGGGCACGGGTCTTCTCTTAGAGTGAGAGAGTTTTAGGCCATAGTCCACCGCG
>DWNE01003794.1:0-16131 GCA_018249875.1 Cecropterus toxeus
TAAAGGTCATCATTGAACATTGCACTCTTCGCAAATGAAAGGAATTTACGGCCAACGAGCGTTTCAAAGCTTTCTATATGATACCTGGAATTTAAAAGTACATTTTTTTATATAAAAGACGTCGGAACTGAGCATGTAGTACTGGGCATGAGTTTCCTCTCAGAATGAAAGTTTTAGTCCACAGTCCACCATGTTCGTTATGGGCGAATTGTTGAACTGTCGAGCGTATAGGTTTTCTGAAGATGTTAGCCTGGAATTCGAACCTCGGACCTCGATTGTGAGGCCAATTTACAACCTCTTAAGCAATCACAGCTCTCATGCACGCCACGACCTGAGGTTTAATGGTCATTGCTGCCCACGAACATTCGTGATAAACCTTACATAACATTAGTCTTAACTGAAGTTGCTCACAGATGGATTGCTACCCCTAATAACTAATTTAAAATGCCTCGAATGTGTTAATTACTACACCCTTTAAACTTGAAGACAGCAGCGCTTAAACGAGCTATTATTGGGTAAGAAAAGTTGAGGTTTCGGTACCTTCGAATTCGCACTACGACGGGTTCTACCACATTCGGTTCACTTATATATGAGGCGACCATCTCACTCCTCGGGATTAGCAACACATCTGTGATCGACTTCAAATGGAACCCGTGCTTTCATACAGATGTCCATGGGCAGCAGCAATCACTTACCATCAGGTGGACTGCATGCCCATTTGCTACTTCGATCAGATATGAGAAAACTTTTGATCACAATTATATAGGTTCTATGACCCTAGTTAAAAAGTTTAACTTTAAAGTCCAAAAACTTACCATGGTGATGTGTCTATGGTCCTATTTTTGACAACATCCACTAAATTAGGTAACTCACTATCAAACTCTTGTGGAATATGGCTGTATACGATAAGTGGTTCATTATATTTCAGCTGAGTGGCTATTTGGTTTAATGTTGAGGTCTGCACAGACACACAGAGAAAAGACTGTCCATACTTCATTCCTGTTGTAGGATAGCTGTAGGAACTTGAGTTGAGACCATTCACTGGAAGTAAAGTATTTTGATCAGATTAAAAAAATTTATTCAGCATAATTTTTTTACTCAATAATGTTTTGTCAATAACCTACTCCCGTTTTAAATAGCTTAGAAATAATTTGAGGAACTGAGGTGGCAAATGTACTGCAAAATAGATCGTAATTGTCTTAATAATAGATGGATATATTTTTATTAATTACTTTATAGATATTTTTAATCGTTAAATATAATATTATTGATTTATTGATTTAAATTATTAAATGATTTGAATAAACTCACAATTTACTTTGTTCGGGTCATAAAATATTGCGATCATTTAACTATTTTACTCTACTATTCTAATTGCTTATTTTTGTTTACACTTACGCCATATAACAACAGGATACAGGATTCTCAATCTAATTCCCAATCATTGTTGTAAGAATGTGAAGGAATACATATATTAAATACAACCCATAAGATGATTTTCTTATGTTGTTCAATTAAATTTTATAGTAATGCAAAATTGCTCCACTACATTTTAAAGACGCAGTGTTCCAAAAGACGGTAGTTGTAACAATTTGCTAACTACTATCGTTTTTATATTGGTATTTATTTTTATTGTATTTTTTTATAAAAACCAGATTGTAAGAGGTTACTGCTGCCCATAGACATCTGTAAGCAACATCATACAGAGTAGAGGTGCTATCTGAAGTCACAGATCACAGATGCGTTTATACATAAGACACCATCGTCTCATAAATAAGTGAGCCAGCAAACACACCTTTTTACCGAAATGCAAGAAATACTTCACGTTAGAAATAGGTATGGCGGCGGTACCTCCCCGATCGAAGTCCATTGGCATTACCGCCTTTTAAGTTTAAAT
Source organism: Cecropterus toxeus (assembly GCA_018249875.1). NCBI lineage: Eukaryota > Metazoa > Arthropoda > Insecta > Lepidoptera > Hesperiidae > Cecropterus > Cecropterus toxeus. The sequence continues at coordinate 1,898 of DWNE01003794.1, forward strand.
TTGTACTCACTATCAGGCACTGGAGGAAACCTAGGAACAGAGTGTACAAGCCAAAGAGAAGTGAACTTATCTCCCAAGATAACCCCCTTTGTATGCCCACTCTCGACTCTTGTCTTCATGAACTTTGAATGCATTTTACACATCTCTGCTAAATCATAGTCATCATAGTACTTGTCCCCCAGTTTGAACTTCTTATACTTTTTTAATCCTTGCTTCATTTGACCTGAAATTAAAGTGTAATACTTTAACAGTACATTTTTATATAAACTATATTATGTACGATAAATCTATATAGATAAATTTGTACTTAGTAAGTAAGTAAAAAATAAGTACTAGTAATGTGAAACAGTAACATAATAAAATTGGCCAAATACCATTGTATAGAAAAAATGGATAAATATGACATTTTATTACATAGGAGCCTCCACTAGTCAAAACAGAAACACATAATCTGCCATAATTTTAAGTGTCCAGCTAACACAGTTTATGAGACACAGCCTGGTGACAGACAGACGGCCAAAAAAGTCTTCATGATAATGTACCAATTTTACCTTTTGGGTACGGAACCCTAAAAAAATAAACTTGTATGTTGATTAAAACTTGTACAATGAATGTTTACTGTACCAGTTACCTTACTCTTTTTCAAAAAAAGACATAATATTTGAACACACACAGTGAAAGCTCATAACCATTGCTAAATAATTTGATGGCACATGGCGTTCTTTCATTGCTAAACAAAACCAAGAATAAAAAATATAAATATTGAATTACCTCTTTTGCTTTTGGAGTACATTTCTGCAACAGAATGTAAAATATCAGGCTGAAACTCGGTAGCTGGAGGCTGATCATTGTAAACTAGAGAAATTATATTTTTGTCCTAAAAATATAATAAAATAAAACATTATATTAGGTACATTCATTGTATCATTCAATTCAATTGGTTGCTTTTGCAAGCAAGCTATCATACACATATCTCTATCACATAATTTTTAAATAGATAATTTCGAACAACACAGTTTTTTTTATATTGCAGTTATTGTGGTTATTATAGTTATTCATAAAATAGGTTAGGTGACTTGCAGCCATCACCATATGACTTGCTATAATTTAGATTTTAATCCCTTATCTGGCAGATATACATAAATTTTAAAATTTATCTCTATGAAGTGTTTTGTCCACAAACATTAAGGACATAGTGTATAAAAAGTCAATATTTAAATATTGTATTTTTAGTAATATACCGTATATAAAGGAGATAACGTCCTCCCAACCATGGAGCGGGGATCACTGATGGCCAGATCAGACATAATCCAGCCACCCCGAAGCTTTGACGGAGTGAGATGCATATATGCCACTCCTCTACGAACCAGTGGGTTTAGATGATTCTTTTCTCGTGGCAACTTGTATATATAAAACCTGAAAAGTTTCATGTAATAAAATTCTAAAATAATTTTAAAATTCAGATATTAAAATAAATAAGGAAAACAACATTTTCAATAAATATAATATCTGTAACATATCTGTTGTAAATTAGATAAAAAAAATAACATACTATGTTTAAAATCCTTTTTTACGAAACATATTTTCATTTAAATTTAAAAGATATCTCTCCATTTTTCATTTAATTTAATTGTAATTTTTAAACAGAATAGGCACTATTATTAATATTCTGATTTTATATTTGTATTTATTGTCAAGTACAAAAAACATATAATATATAGCATGACTAATATAGATCCTTTGTTTGAACATAAAGTTTACCTACTTACTAGCTATTGACAAAGAGCTATGAATCATTTCAATCAATATTCCAGCAAACATCTTATAACAAAATTTAATTTAAATTAAGAATTTAATTTAGAAAAATAATAAATAAACTCACCAATCAACCGGTTCCCCCTTTTCGTTTCTGCATTGTGGTGTAACAGCCATGCAGCCATTCAAATACATAATATAAAACAATATCCTTAAAATATTACTGGCCATTATTACGCGTGTTCGTGGCTTGGGGTGAAGATAAAGTAATAGGACGCGCAGGAAACGCTTGTTGCTCATTTGTTTATGATGTCATTCAATATGATCTAAACATTGGCGAAAAATACCAAACATTGCGTTGTTTGTACAACAAAGTCAGTCATTGTTTTCGTTCATTACACTAGTCAAAATTTAACCACTGTGCTGAGTTGTTTATATTTGAAATTGTTCTTGAGGCTCCAATTTTTATAATAATATGCCAAAGATTCAAACTTTGTTTTCATTTCAATTCATGAATTCCATCTCAAAATAACAATTATTTATTCAAACAAATGTCAACTAATTGTAACTAAATGTCAATGTCTTTGGACACTAATATCAATCGTTAAAAAACTTAAATGCGCACACGCAGCCTTATAACATAATAACATTAACATAAAATAAATTTTAATTGTAGTTTTTTCTTTAAAAATGGGCAAATAACAAACCAAAGTTTTGAAATTAGTAGAAAGCTTACAATCAAACGTAGACCTTTTGTGTGATGGTCAAAATCCATACTACAAGTACTACTATCATTATTATCGTGTATTTATCAAGAGACCGGAATACTATTTCTATCTTAGTAATAATAGATACAGGAATCATAACAAATCTTTTAATGTTAAACATATAGGAAACGATCTTGCCGAGTTTACCTTATGGTCTTGAACGCTCAAAGATTTTTGTCATGAACCCAAAAAAATAAGAATGTGAGTCTTATATGAGATGGGAGTGGGACACACGTGTGTTACTGTCTAAACTAAATTTGACCATCTCAAATAAGTATGAGTCCCTTCGTATCAAAGAGTAAAATAATATTATTATCTTTCAAACAGCAGTGCTTAAGTAACGGCGGTCGAGTATTTAAACAAAAATCGACAACTTTCAAAATTCGGTTAGTGTTTATTGCTCCTGTTGATCATCTTATGGTTCTGCTACAATTCAGTTTTATATTATGATATAATGTTTTACTACAATTTGCAGATAAATTATGACTAACAAATTTTAATTTAAACATATTATTAGTGTATTGTGGCAGTAGTAGGTTTTGGGTATAAAGGAAGTTTTAAATTAAACATACACAAGTATAAAGCAACAATATTTATATAATGAATATTTTACAAAAAATATTTTAAGACCGTATAGTGATAGAAAAATAAACATATATTACAAACATCACATACTCTTGGAAGACTTCGCTTAAATAACAATTATTGATTTGAATATAAATGCTTTAAATAATTATCCTTATAATGCAATGTACTTAAAAATAAAAGCGATTATTTACTGTTGAGTTGGCATAGATACGGCGGCTTTCGAGTGAGACACGTCACTCTGCCTCCATAAGGAGACTACAGTTTTCAGTTCAGTGTAAAAGTCGATTCCTTGTTTACCACAGAAGTGGTTGGTACCTAAGAAACTGCCTCGGGTTCCAGTGAAAGAGAACATCGATAGTGGGACTGGGATTGGTACATTCACACCGACTTGTCCTACATCGATTTCAGATGCAAACTTTCTGGCAGCCGCGCCGTTGGTCGTGAAAATAGCTGTTCCATTTCCATAGGGATTAGAGTTGATTAGCTGAATAGCTTCGTCCAACGTGTCGACGAAGAGGCAGACTAGAACCGGGCCGAATATCTCTTCCTTGTAACACTCCATGTTTGGTTTTACGTGCGTAAGGATGGTGGGTCCGACGAAATTTCCCTTTTCGAAGCCAGGTACTGTGATTTTGCGGCCATCGAGAGCAAGTTTAGCGCCGTCAGTGACTCCTATAACAAAAAGTTAGTAAGTTAACATAATCTATTAAATGTATCTCAGAGTAAATATTGACATTCTAATTTAAAATAAGTAGTAAGTTTAAATTAACTCAAAGTAAAAAAAAAAATAACGATAAAGTTTTTATAAATAATCCTATACTCGAAAAAAATATATAAATGCACTTTACTAATGGAAATCTCATAATATTTTTTTTATTTCTTAATCTATTTAGGCATAAAAGTTCTAGCAGTATAATTTGGCAGTATTCAAAAGTAAACTATAGCAAAACAGAAGGACAAAAGGGTCACTGACTTATATTTTTTTATGCATATTTTATTCTAAATTATGTATGACACAAATTATAAGACCATATATATTTTATGTACCTGATTCAACGAGCCTTAGAACCCTCTCCTTAGCCTTAACAGATATGACGGGTCCGACATCAGTTCCGGGAACATGACCTGCATTTACTTTGAGCGCCTTTGCACGCTGCACTAGGTCTGGAATCCATTCGCTCGCCTCACCTAAAAGTAAAATACGTGTAAATACGATTCAAACTGCTGTAATTAATAACCTTATGGAACCTTGAAACCAATTAGAGGTTCACACAACTATTAATATATCACAGAGACGAGTATATGTTACAGAAATATCTCAAATATACCTACATTACTGTACCACTGTTGAACTCAGGTATTTTTTCAGTTTGAGGGATACAGGTAACACACTTTTGAAAACTATTTAACGGAAATCTTAAGCTTATAGATTGGGATGTCTCTGCCCAAGTGAAAAATAAATCATACACATAACTTTGAAAAACATCTCAACAAACCACTATATAAAAAAAAAATCTAAATTAAAATTAGCTATTAAAGTACAAAAGTTCTTGAGATTCAGAACGAATTATAAAATAACTACACGTACCTACGAAGACCGCAGTACTTAGAGCCATGCACCTTTGACCAGCAGCCCCAAACGCGGCTCCAGCCAACTGGTTCAGCGTGTGTTCCTTGTTAGCATCAGGCATTATCACTCCATGGTTCTTAGCTCCCATGTTGCTTTGAACTCGCTTGCCTACAAATTTATGCAAGAAACTATAGAAATTATTAGTGTTTGTTGATTATATGTGAAACATATACCAGAGAAATTAAGATTTCATCATTACCACAACAATGTTAGGTTTTGCTGTTGAATGGAAAATACATGATGTGATAATGCATCATGTCATAATAATGATGTGACAACCTTATCTTTAAAAGTAACCATGCACCTGTACTTATATCCGGGATACCTCAAGAACATATAACTATCCGGGTTTTAGATAGTTATGGACAGAAATGACCTCTCACTTGAGAATAGGCTTCTCCAATTTTATAAAAATGAACCTTATCAAAATGTCATTTAATACATTGATCTGAAAGTTTGAATTGACTTTGAACTATGTAATTAAGAAATAAAGTAACAGTATTATATTTTATTGACGGGGGTTTTAGTTACGATACCTGCAGCGGATGCTCTTGTGTATATATGTTTGCCGGCTCCATCGCCGCCTACAAACGACACCGCCTTGATATCAGGATGGTCGCAGAAGAAATTCACTGCGTCGTGGGTACCGTGAACAATCTATAAAGGATGCCAAGATTTTTTTGTAGTTTTTTAACAAAAAACCTACAAAGTTTTTTCATACTGTTTGGCAATAATTTGTAATGGATGGTTAAACCTTACATTTGTAATGATAAATTTTAATTCGACCTTTATATAGCAATAAAAATATTATTAAAAATCGGTTTTCGCAAAATTTTTAACTTAGTCACCGCCCATCTTTTTTTAATTAATTATTTTTACGTACATTAACAACACCGGGTGGCGCTCCGGCCTCTTGCAGCAGCTCCATCATCATAAGGGTCGCTCCAGGATCCTGTTCCGAAGGTTTGATGAGACACGTATTACCAGTCACGATTGCAGGCGGGAACATCCATAGAGGAATCATTACGGGGAAGTTGAATGCGGCAACACCTAGAATAAATTAATAATAGGGTGACGGTTTAGTATCTTTAAGGTGGTGGGACGCTTTGTGTTGTGGTTTGTAGGCTTTGCTAAAGAAGCCATACTTATTCGAGGCATTAACTTATTCTTGTTCATACTTAGATCATATTCAAAACTTTTGAATAACTTAATATAGCTTCAGAATATAAAGTGTGTGATTAATTCTTCTATGATGCGATCAGGCAGTACCCGTGAGGCAAAAATACATTCAACATTTTTTTTCTAGAAGTTCACAAGCATTCATTGTTTAGTGTACTGCTGTCGGTACTCCGAATCAGCAGTTCCGCACTTGTAATGCTTTAATTACCTTTTAGGTAAATTTCTATAATCAACACATGCCTATCATAGCTTATTATAGCTTTTAACACGGAGAACTAAAATTAACAGTCAAGCAAAAATATTGAGTAAGTTATATTATAAAGTTTTTTCCATTACCAGCAACAACACCGAGGGGCGTTTTGTAGCAATGAGTGTCCATATCCTTAGCGATGTTCTGGATACTATCACCCAATTGCAGAGTGGTGATGCTGCAGCAATGCTCCACGAGCTCTGAAAATATAATTAGTATAATTATCATAGAATCATAATTTCAGTGTCTCAATACTCAGTAAGAGTGTTAAACTTCGATCAAATATGTACTAGATTTAAGGTCACGGCTCCAAAAACGGCAAGAGAAATAAGACCACAATTGAAATTGTGGTCTTATTTCGATATAGTATCGTCTAACCATAGCCAACGCGCTGACGCGTTATAATGCCTCAGTGTGCTTTAAAAAATTGCGAAAACAACCACCATAACAGTAAGGTTTCTGAAGGAGTGTCTTTCTTTAGTTAAGTACATCTAACTTTCAGTTTTACATCATCGTAATATGTACTGTAGTATAGCACACTCTTGCCATTTTTCCGAGCTAAGTTTGTATGCAACGCTTAATCTAGTAGATATTTGATCGAAGGTGTTAAACAACATAAAAAATAGTCGTTACGGGACGCCTGGCAGATGTGAAACATCGTGTTCGTGCAGGTAATATGCATAAAAGAGAAGATTGCGACAGGGTCTAAATATATAGCATAATGGTTAAATATATAGCATAAGCTTCGGTCCATTTTGACCGAAGCCGAAGATTTTGCTGGCGTTTTTTTGGTCAAAGGTGGCTGAAGACGAAGCTTCGGTCGGACACTATTAATTATCTATATATTAAAAGGCAATTCCGTCTCACTGACTTATATATCACCGCACAGCAGAAACTACTGTTCTTAAAATCATGAAATTTGGTACAGGGCTTCCTTTTATGGTGTAAGTAAGCGATAAGGAAGGATTTTTAGAAATTCAACCCCTAAGGCGGTTAAATAGGACTTAAAAGCTTGTATAACATATGATGCTTACGAATGCCTCGGAGTACATCGCCTTCAGCATCAGCGATAGTTTTGCCTTGTTCCTCTGTGATTTTTGCGGCTAATTTCCCTTGATTTTCTCTTAGTAAACGGGCGAATCTGGAAATTATTAATCATACATCAATTTCTAACAGATATAAAAATCATATTTGTTAGAATATATACAAAAGGCTTCGCTCGCATTCTTATCTGCTACTAATACTCGTATTTATTTTGCTTTTGACTGAGAAGGCCATCTGTAATATCCTAGTCTTTAATATCAGTTTTTATAATTTCCGGGAACTACAATATTATATTTAAAGTACATTCATATCATATGTTACACATAGTGTATTTATTGTACTTAACAAATCCATGATATTAATATTTTTTAACATATTTTGTTGGATTTTTCTAAAGTTTAACTCATATGTGGTCCTATAATTTTATTGATACAATCTAGGAAGGAGAGAGAAAATATTAGTGTTTATTTTTTCCTAATGTATTTTTCAATAATGTTCTAAGTATTGTACATAATATTGAGATCACTTATCTATTTATTTACAGGATTATTATAATTTTTCTCAACAATATTAATTTATTGTAGAAAATTGTTCTTGTACAACGTAACGATATGATTAATAATATGTGTAATATTATGTTCACATATCAATAATTGTTGCAAGCGTTGATAAACAACGCAACATATTATGATGGATCTCTCCTTGTTATGCATTAGCCAATTTAACATAATTTAGCGTAACATACGAGATGATAACATATTATAATGTCACTTTCCATTATAAATAATAACTTTGTATATGTGATTTATAAGTATTTCATCATTATCTGCCCATTATTAATTTGACCCAGTGATTTCGAAACCGATCTTTCAATTGGATTGCCGTGGTTCTAATCTCAGGCACATCATTCTGCTGTTTTATAGTTTTATGGGTATATAAATATACCCTTTGAGTAGAGAACCATGTCCAGCAATGGGACAGTAATGGGTTGAGAACGCCAACCAAACCATTATTTTCCCATTCACTGGATAAGAAAAAGCTGGCTAAGCTAAAATCGGTTAAGTCAATTATGGTACTCTTAGAAAAGTAGACATCTTTACGATGTTTTTCTTCTTCTTTAACGAAAGTGATTATTAATTCCACACATAAACATAATTATTACAGTATCGTGAATGGGTTTCGAATATAATAACTACGAATGTAATCATCTTTATCGTAGCTTCGGCCGTGTATGTATTGTGTACTACTAGACTTTAATAAAAAAAGGTATTCATTACCTAATAAGGTAGTCACTCTATTAAACTACACTAAATATGCATGAAAATCCTTTAAAATATGCTTTGTTTTTACCAAATTTAAATCAATAGCGTATTAGAATTTAATTATCACTGCTTTACGGTGAAGGAAAACATCGTGAGGAAACCTGCTCATCTGAGAGTTCTCATAAAAAAAAAGTTTTCAAAGGTGTGTGAAGTCTACCAATTCGCACTTGGCCAGCGCGGTGCAATATGACCTAAAACTCTCTCACTCTGAGAAAAGACCCGTGCCAAGCCGTGGGACATTAATGGGTTGACGAGATACATACATACATACATTCATACATACATACGCTCGAGAAATATTACCCTCCTTATGCCGTAAAGAATACCAAATACTCACGCCTCGATATCAGCGTGGACATCAGCATTCTTGGCGACGGGCAGCAAGGACTCCCGGTTGATCCGAGGGTGGCAGGACTGGTTGAAGGTGTGGATGTCCAGCTTCAGGCCCTTGTACTTGCGGATCACCTTCTGCGTGTCCTCGTCCGTGTTGAACGAGTTCATCAGGACTAGTGGGACGTTGCATTTGTACGTTTTGTTCAGGTGCTGAAAGAAAGATGTACCTTCATTTTTCATCGAACGTTCGAAGGTATTTGGTTTAGTCCAGCGGTTCTACAACTTATTTTGATTTTGCCTACTTTGAAACAACCATAATTTTTTAGCGCTTTCCAAATTTATTATTTCCCAAATTAATTAATTTAACATACATAATCATATCGTCCGCCTTACTACAAGTGCAGGTTGTAGGGGGACAAATTCGCTCTCATTTTCTAACATTCTTACAACAAAAATTTTATGAAAATTCCTACATATATATTTATATACATATATACATAATTACCATTAAAAGTTTCATCGAAGGTGAATCTGCTCCAGAAATAAAAATAATGATCAATCTAAATATATATAACTCAAAGGTGACTGACTGACATAGTGATCTATCAACGCACAGCCCACACCACTGGGCGGATCGGGCTGAAATTTGGCACGCAGGTAGATGTTAAGACGTATGCATCCGCTAGGAAAGGATTTTGATCAATTCTACCGCCAAGGGGATAAAATAGGGGATGAAAGTTTGTACGAAACTTCGTCAATTTTAATACTTCTTAACGCGAGCAAAGCCGCGGACAAAAGCTAGTGACGAATATAAATAGTAAAAAATATATTTACCTCAATTTGCTGGACAGTCAGATCCAAGAAGGTCAGCTCGTTCCTGACTTGAATCACGGACTTTGGACCCTTGCACCCCATGGAGGTACCGAGACCACCGTTCAGTTTAACCACCACCAGCTTATCCAACATGTGATGGACATTATCGGTGGTCGGTGTGTGTAGCGTGGAGTAGTCGATCACAGCGCCCTCTGGGAGTTTATCGATCTTCTCCCATGTTACTGATGGGCCCTCTGTCGAATTATAATTGCAATTATTATCGTCAACCCATTACTATCCCACTGGGCACGGATCTCACAGGGAGAGTTTCGGGTCATAGTGCTGGCCAAGTGCGAATTGGTAAACTGACCACGCTTTTATTTATTTTTGCGACCTCTCAGGTGTGCGTTTTTTCCCTAATCGTAAATTAGTGAAAATTAATTTATAATACGCATATCATTTTAGAAAATCTTAAGTGGGATGGGCATTGAAAGATGGGATAAAACAAGTTTCATTAGACTGTTCATTAGACTGTATCTTCATCAATATCAATTAATACGTGGTGCTATGCGTTATTGTGTTCTGGCCTGAAGGATGTGGTAAGGGAGACATACTTATCCGAGGCGTCCCAACTTAGTCCTCAGGTAGCATTCCTCAGGTAAGACTGATCTTATCTGGGGTTGTGGGCGGCAGTCACCACTTACCCGCAGATGGACAGCACGCTCGTTTGTTACTTCAATATTCCACTTCACCAAAGTATAACCACATATTCTTCATATTTTTGCAAACAAAACAAATACAGAGTATGATGTCATTTCAACATTACGTTCATTTATTTGCATCCAGAGACCTATTAATATTAATTTTGACTGCAATAAGACACAATTTGGTATTAACTGGCACAATTGCCTATTGTTTGGTGCGATTGAATTAATGTGGGACCGTTTGACAAAAACTGGACGGACTTCGCTAACTTCGATATTTTTGGTTTCTGCTTTTGGAAATTATCGGCGTTAATACACGTCGTAGAGAGAGGTTCGATAGAGGTACTATATTCAGTAATTGGATCTCTTTTTTATATAATACCAGCTGTGCCACGCTGTTTCACCCGCGTTTATTAGGGAACAATTTATTTAAAACAAACAAACACAGCGTGATGTTACATAGTCTTCCTCGATAAATTTACTATTAAACACAGAAATATTTATTCAATTCGAACCAGTAGTTCCTGAGATTACCGCGTTCAACCAAACAAACTCTACTGGTTTGTAATATTAGTATAGATAGTATAGATTGAACTAAACTAGTTCAACAAGCCGTTTATCTGTTTTTTATTCGCCACTGCCGCTAATGTGGATCCATCCAACTGAGTCGGAAGAAGATTCTTATCTGAGATCAAATAATATGTCTCTCAACACACACTTCTCTAACTGGAACCCTATATCATGTGTCGTGGGGGCCGTGGACACAGAGAATCCAAGAACAGAAATCTAAATTCATCATCAGATACCTGTCTTACCGGGGATCGAACCCAGAATCAACTGCAACAGACAACAGCAGCACAAATTGTCTATAAAGCAATTTATACTTACGTTCAGCCAAAAACCGACTGAAGAGATTCTTGAAACCCTGAAACTCCTTTTCGACGGAGGCTCGTCTGGGCTCCGGGAGGGAGGAGACCAGCCTCTCCAACTCCACCTCCAGCCTGGCGAGAGCATCCCGCTTGGTTGCTTCCTTGAAGTCTCTGGATCCGGAGGGAGTCCGCTGATGGCTTCGGATCTGACGAGTAGATTATGAACATGAAACTATCTGTTTTTCATTTTTGTTGTTTTATGTGTTTAAGATATAAGTATAAGTGAAATGTCTAAGTTAATTAATAACGATTTGGGCATGCTATGTGCGTTTATATTAATATTTACTAGGTTATTCTGGCGGCTTCGGTCACGTCTAGCAGGTTAATGAGATCCTATATGTTAATCAGGACTTCAAGATCATAAAATGTGAGCCAAAATAGTAGTAGTAGTTTTTGTAGTTCTCTCATACATCCTAGAAGGATTACACCCTCCCCTCCCCCTCCCCCCTTCCAATCTTCAGCACCAGTACAAACGGTACTCACGGTAATCACGGTATAATTAAGGAAGAATTAAGGAATTATGAGAAAGAATTGTGTAAGAAAGGCTTCACGCGGTAATAAAAATATTAATTAACGCCTTTTCGAAGTTCGTGTTAAAATATTAAAGTTACGCGTTATAATATTATTTACGTAAATCTATTTATTACCCCTCAATTGATGCCCAAAATGACATATTTATATATTCACCCTATACCCCTAGATACAATCCTCCAAAAACATTCCCCTCTTTCTGACGCAGTCGAATAATAGTTCAATAGGGAAGTATTTTTTTACGAATCATAAAACATTGTCCAGATATTATCTCAGTGCACCTTCTGTTTGGTTAGTTAATGTCCACGAGCAGCGACCACGTAACATGACGCTTAGCTACCTCAAAATAAAAATACTCATTACTCGTTATCAATTATAATGTTACACGTTCCACGCGTTTGATATGTGGTCAGAGAACACATGGTCTTAGATAATACTACTTCTTCCATCTACAATCTCAAAAGCCGGCCAAGTGCGAGTCGGGCTCACGAAGGAATCCGAACAATCATAATATCACAAATCACACTAATATTATAAAGGCGAAAGTTTGTAAGTGTGTATGTTTGTTGCTTCTTCACATCTAAACGGCTGGACCGACACACATTATACAAATTTAACGACTAATTATAAAAAACAACAATATCTAACTTGACGACCAAAAAAAACGATAATAACAACTTGATGACACAACAAAGTTGCTGAATCTATTTTTGCCGCCCCTCAAATCTGTTTTTGCCGCCCCTCAAAATGTGCCGCCCGGAGCGGACCGCCTCTCCGCCCCCCCCCCCCTCGCTACGCCACTGGATATCATCGGTGTACGGGGCCTCTTGCCCTGGGCAAACGACGATTTACAAGAGGCACATTCTTGTTAGCCATCGCCTTCTTACCATCGCAGTCTGGTTTTGTGTTTTACTATTTTTAACAATGTTTCTAGTTATCTGTTGTAAATTAACGCATACCTACTGCTTAGTAAAATGTTTAATTTACTAAAGTTAAGCTCCAAGTGTTACCATTAAAACTACACGTAGCATTAATCTGTCACATTAACATTACTGTTCTGGGCCAATAGATGCCCTTAACACGCGAACTGCATACAGAAAGATTTCTTGCGGGATTTTCCTCAATAAATTGCATCGTACTTGATAGTAGATTAATAGCTACTGTTTAGTATTTCTGAACAGACAGAAATACTGAATTAATATAGTAACATCGTTGAAAACATCACATCAAAAACCTGAATGATTAAAAGTAGTTTTTTGTTCATAATGATATATATATTTAATATTATAATATTTAATGTAACGCTTATATTAGTTTTTGTCAAAATTGTCAAATAAAATTTATAAATATACATATACATATATATAAACTAATCATTTTACTAAGTATGCGTTTTAGTAAGTAATTTACAACAGATAACATGTATTTAGATTGGTATATTTCAAAGTGTCATTTATTAAAATTATATAGCCTATGCATGCCTTTTAATTTTAAATAATTGTCAGGGGTGTAAATTTTATTACCTGACTGCGTCAAAAGAACGATAATGTTTTTTGAGCGTATGTGTGTAAGTTTGTATGTATGTTCTTTGGCACGTGCTTAAAGCAAATACGGCTGGACGGATAATTACTTATGACATATTTCGAATCGTAATTTTCAAAAATGGTGCCTGTAAATAGGTTAAAGGTTCTGTATTGTATAAACGTAGCAAACAAGCATGCAGTCCACCTGACGATCAATGGTTACTGCCGTCCATGGATAATCAACCCCTGAAGCATACTTATCCGAGGCATTTCAACTTAGTCCAAGTTGGAATGCCTGGATAATATGCTGTCCTAACCACACCCTTGAAACCAGAACACTGCTAATAGGCAGATCTGCTGTAATAGGCAGAAATAGGTGTGGCGGTGGCTTCCTGGAACCACAGAGGGCTCTACTGAATACTAACAATCTACTACAAACAAGCCCTTAGACCAGTCGTAAATCGTTTTTGTACGTATCAAATCAATTCTTATACGCCACGCTCAAGCCAATTTAGGAATCACACACGGTCAAATCAATTTGCCTCAATGAAACAATGGCCATGCTCAATGATTATTGATGTGTTGCACTTCTTCGTACGATATTTTGGTTATACATACATTTTAAATCTTCCTCGACCCATTATTCCGTCATCACATTGGGGTAGTAAACGCTACGCCATGCTTATAATAATGTAAATATGAAATAAATCGTGCTATAATTTCTACAAACAAAAAATGAAAAATAAAAGACCCGACGGTTACTGTCATGACTAAAAACTCCCTTCCTCCCCTTTTTTCCTATAATCGGCGCCATTTTAAAAAGTATATCGCCTTTTCACTCTGCGAACTGAAACGATTCTAATGAC
>DWNE01003795.1:0-16131 GCA_018249875.1 Cecropterus toxeus
CTTGACAGGATTCTGTTCGCCTTATATAGTTCCGGTCTGACGTATTTTTCAAAATGGCTTCTCATTCCTAACAATATTATTTTTTATTGTTCCAGGTCGGTGGCGCACGAGCCCGATGAGCGCGTGCGCGGCGGCCGCCATGCGCGAAAAGCACGCGGCGCCGCGCCGCCTCGCCTCCCCGCCGTCCTCGCCGCTCGAACGACACCCCAGCCCACTCGGCTCGCCGCGAGCAGACGAGCCCCTCGACCTCAGAGTCACGCACAAGCGCCCGCCCAGGCTCGAAGATGAAAACTGCAACCTCATAGCGCCCTCTCCGCCGCCTCACCCGACGCATCCCGCCCACCCGGCGCACCCGGCACTGCTCCAGTTCTGTCGGAGACTCCCGCTGGCGTTACCCGCCTCGTTCGGCCGGTACCCGTTCCTCCCCGCGGCGGCGGCGACTCTACTCGCACCCGGTGCGCCTCGACCCCCACCGGTACCTCCGAACCCCGGAGCCAACAGAGCGCGTGACCGGTACACGTGCTCGTACTGTGGAAAGGCCTTCCCTCGCAGTGCAAACCTGACGCGACATTTACGGACGCATACAGGCGAACAGCCCTACCGATGCAAATACTGTGAACGTTCCTTTTCAATATCGTCGAACTTGCAACGGCACGTGCGGAATATCCATAATAAGGAACGGCCGTTTAGGTGTCGCCACTGTGACCGCTGCTTCGGACAGCAGACGAATCTCGACAGGCATCTAAAGAAACACGAGGCCGAGAACGGCGACGATGGCCGCCGGAGATCCCCGGAGGAGACATATTTCGAGGAGATTAGATCGTTCATGGGACGAGTGGCGCCAGCGCGCCGCGCCGCCGCCGCCGCCGCCAGCGCCGCGGATCACACCTGATATTGGACTCGATCACAACCATACACCGTTACAATAATCTGGTCGATATATCCAAATGACTCTCGTTTATAAATTAAACCGTACTATTTGATTTTGTGAGGTGTAACATTATCGAAATCTGCGACACGCCAATGATTATTTTATTTGTTTCTAAAACATTCAATATTGTTTTATATTTGTTTATTGTATACGTTTTCCTTGTCTTTTAATAGTTCTATACAAAAATGTTTCTACAGAGTTCTATGTATTTTGGCGGCGTTGAGTGATCAGGGTAGAGTAATGGACATTCGAAGAAAGATATATCAAAAGAGAAGTGATATCAAATCTCATGGACTTACTGTAAATATATTATTGTTCAAAGTAGATTAGTTGAAGCGCGTACCGAATTTTTTCACTACCGATAGATTTACACAAACTAGAATGTACGAATATATTCCTTGTGTATAAAAGACGTAGATAGGTATTAAATATGTTAAGTGTTCAGTGTTCGCTATATTAGAGTTATGATTTATCGATAATTAAGTATTGTATGGATGTAAGTAGTTTCTTTGTATTATTTGTAAATTTCGCTTTCATTGTATCGATGTTAAATAAATTAGTATTGTAGTCTGAGAGGAAACGCCGGTTACCAATAAACGTATAACTTGTTGCTTATTGAAGATATTATAAATATTTTTTTATAAAATGTTAGAAAAGTTGTTTAAAAATGATCTGATCACTCTGGAGTTTATATAATGTGTGTTGCGTAAATTATTTAGTTTTGGGGCGAATTCGCTAAGGAAAGATAATTTCTTCTTCAGCGTATTAAAAGCCCTTATTGTTAAGTTTCAAAAGATTACGCAGATTAGAGATATAACATTGTATTTTGATATTTTAAATAGGAAATTTTATAAAATAGTAGATATTATAAAACATTGTATACAAAATGTAACGTTGTGTCCAAATCGATGTACTAAATTAAGGTATACAAATCTGTGATTTTATTTATTACTTGGCTAAATTGGAACCGTTGATATTTTCAAATCTAACAGTTGAAGACGAAGTTTCTCAAAGAACTAAGCTAAACGTTCCTTTAAGTATAGATAGATCTCTATTATTGTTACGAGTATAAAGTTTACCTAGAACATTTAGTGCGTTCTTCCTTTTACAAAAAACATTTGAAAATTGCTATTATTATTTTTAAGAGACCTATTTTCGTACCTAAAACTTATTTAGTAAGAATTTCGTATGTGCAAAAATGTTATATTAGATATTTTATTTCTTTGAAAATATACACAGAGTCAATGTTACCTTTATATGAATGAAACTTGTTTGCCATGCCTTAAGATGCTATCAAATCGTAAACTAATTGAAAACATACGACAGAAAATAGTCACATTACAAATAATTGACATTTATTACGTTTTAAATCCATAATTCCAAAACTGTCAGAAATTATAGTACCAACAAGCGAGCTTACATTACTGTGTAGGTTTTTCATTTTTTTCCATTATTTTTATTTACATAAAAAACTTCAAAAATATCCTTGGTTCTTTAAAAATAGAGATTGATTGAAGTATGTACTGTCCCAACGTACCTACTCACTATTTCATGAATCATATGATTCCATATAAGCAAATAATGCAAACATGATTACGC
Source organism: Cecropterus toxeus (assembly GCA_018249875.1). Taxonomy (NCBI): domain Eukaryota; kingdom Metazoa; phylum Arthropoda; class Insecta; order Lepidoptera; family Hesperiidae; genus Cecropterus; species Cecropterus toxeus. The sequence continues at coordinate 2,531 of DWNE01003795.1, forward strand.
TCTGATAGCACCTTAATTGTTTAGTATACTCGTACCAAATTAACTTTTGAACGTGTAAGAGATGCTATTTAACTTATCACTAGGATGTGTAAGAAATAGAGATTATTACGTTTGTCGTTTTGTACTTTTGATACCTATTAGTCGTTCAAAGGTCACCGATTACCTTGTCAATGAAATAAATAATTTTAAATTGACTTTTGTTATTTTATTCACAAAAATACACCTATACGTCGTACGCAGCGTAGTCTCGTTCTTCTTGGAAAACGCACATTATTACCTCTTGACACAATGCACTTCCTAAAGCACTATATTCTACACATATTATTACATACATATAACAAGGAAATTACTTATGATTACGCAAACACACACTTAGACACACATACACACAATAAGACAAGAAATCAATCACCGTGAGAGTTAAAAAATATAGAAATAAGAATACACGAAACACAAATGAGACACACGAAACACGTCTGAAAAACTTCGGTCTGATTCCCAAGACGTACGAATCTATACTGACGCAGAAATGGCCGCACGCAAGAATAGCCTCACATGAGGGTAGATGATAAAACTCATTGCAAATAATCTATATCTATATATAAAAAGCAATTCCAACTCATTGACTTATATATGAACGCTCTGCCGAAACTACTATATCTAGAATCTTGAAATTTAGTACAGGGGTTCCTTTTATGGTGTAAGTGATCCATAAGAAAGGATTTTTAGAAAGTCTACCCCTAAGGGGGTTAAATGGAGGTTGTAAACGCATGTAATTTAAATATTTTTTTGTTTAAGTTTATATTTAGAACCATATGCATTTACTTATTATTATTATAGCGACAACCCATCCCCTACGGCCCTCATTGCATTAAGGTAGGGTCACGACGCATTGCTCTGAAAGTACCAGGTTCGATCCCTGGCAGCGAGACCTAGCATCTCATTGGGTCTTAATTTATAATTCATATCTAATTTTTAAATTTGTGCAAGAGAATAACGCTATAGGTATAGATAAACCCAGCAAAGATTATTTATGAACATTAACATACAACAAAATTCATTACAAAATCGATTGTAGACGTTAGCCACTAAGCCAGTGTTCCTACTTGTTCATGAGTGGAAATTGTTGAGAACTACTGCTTTATTGATTGACTGTTAGTCAAACAAGTAGACGCTAGCGATTTTATCCGCGATTTAATAAAGCAACATTTACATTTATTAATTGTTTGATATATATTATGTACATTTAACGACAATATTGTACGTTTGTACAACAATTATTAAACTAACAACAACAACAACAATTATTGAAATTTGTACAACAATTATTGAACTATTGCTAACACCACAGATCACAATAAAACACTTTTGGCCGAAATTGTACGAAAATTTCATTTTTACATGTATAGTTTATTATTCCCCCGGCTGCGCTTGCTTTAGTCACCATAGTAAAGAGTGTCCTATTTGTTATTCAAATGCATAACTATATGTTAGCCAAATTTCAGCGAAATCTAACCAGTAGTTTTTGCATCAAAGAGTAACAAACAACTATAGATCATCACTAAATTTCGCATTGATAATATTACTAGTATAGGATTAGTATAACTACTATTAGTATTTATGGTCATAGACATTTAATACATTTAATAATTCGGGTTGATTCAATTAATACACCTTTGAGACGCTACATGAAAAGAAACGAATGGCCTAGGAACTAAATGTGGGAACAATTACCATAATTCCTATCCAGACTCTAGTATTCTTTTGGAATTTCTTTCTTAGGGAATTTATTTCTTTGAAATTTTTTTCTTCGTGAACTACGCATGGAAATTCACTGCAATTAATTAAGAAATTATTTTTATTGTATTAATGAGTAAATTTATTTTACTAAGTAAACTGTAATATTCACAGGCAAAGCTACAAGTTTATGTAAAAAGTGAGGGTGGTCCAACATCAGCAATCGGCTAGACTCCGAAATTTGTCGACAAAAACTCCCTTGACCAACGGTGATATTACTTACAGCCTCCAACTCTCAAACCATAGGTTGAATAAAACACAGTGATTTAACATAACAAGACAGAAAATTACGTACGAAAACCATCAATAATAAACAAATGCGCACCAATAATCGAATGGAATTAAAGAAAAGGCAATTTGAATTAAAGTAGTTCAACAAGTGGCCGCGGTAGGCCAGAGGCGCTGCTGTAGTTCAGATTACGATATGATTACCCTTTATTATCCATAATTTGATAGAGATGTTCCCGCTCAGAAGCGAATCTGGAACTACAAAACTGCTATGGTTAGTCTTGCAATGTTAATTTCTTATTAGCATTCTGTCTAGAAATGTCCTGTTTAATCTAATGGTAACTGAGGTTTAAGCCTTCCGCCTACCCGATCTAAATGCTAGTACTCAAAAAAGTAGAAGTCAATTTGTTGCGTAAAATTCGAAGAAAGGAGGACCTAATCTCCCTAAAAATAAAATATATCCTCATTAATAAAAGTTCTTTTTCTTTATTAAATTTCATTGAAAGGAAAGCTTTTGGCTTATCAGTACAAACAGAAATGGCGTTGGTCTTGAAAAGCACCAATCCTCTTCCTATGTTACTTTCCATGGATGTCGTTGCCACTCATCTGAATATGGTAGCGACCTTTGTAGTTCAATTCTGGAAGCAACATCTCCACATCCATGTCTCCCTAATAAAAGTAGTGTTATCCGCTACTGTCAGAAGTGGTAAGGGAAAGATAGTTATCCGAGGCGACGTCCTCCGAGTTAACAACACATATGATCAGCCTCAGGTAAGAAGGTAAGTACTCAGAACATGTTTGTGTCAAGCTTTATCCAAAGATGCATACAAACAGACAGACAAATAAAAATCATAGAACCTTTTTTTACATGTCCTCTTCGAACTTCGAATGTCTTTTTCGAACATTTTTTTCTGTATATAGCTGTTATACAATGACAAGCGGCACTTTCATATCAGGTAGGCATCCTGGATGACAGTGGCCACTTATTATCAGGACTCTATGCTTCTTTGCTTCTTCTATAATATACAAAATACCACAACATACAACCTACTCTCAGTACCGCGATACCACTCATTAGTTAACTTAGACTGGAAATGTGCGGGTGCTTTATTTATAAGATCCGATACCACGATGTGCCCAGAGGCGTGAGAGAACGTACACTAGCTTACAATGTGATTATAGTTTATTATCGTTAATATCCAACCAATGAAACAGCTTAGCACAGTAGTGGCCATGTTTGAAATATTTAAGTAGATACAAGATTAACGCTTGTGACCTAAGAGTACCAAACGCTTGTACCTACTTTTAGTACCATACTATTACTATACGTCTTAGTATACTATGAATTTTAGGTCGCTGGTTAGTCCGAATAGTAATTTAAATCCTTACGCGCCAATAGGGATAGAGGCTAATGAAAATTTATATAAAAGTCGGTTAAATAAATAACTCCTTATACTGCGCACAATACATATTTGGCGACCAGTAAGCCTACTGCACTTCCACGTCTCCCCTAAAGACCAGTGACCACCACAAATAATTAATTAATTATAATGAATGTATGTAGATAAGTGTAATGACACAACGTCATATTATGAATTTTACTTTTTTATTTAATTCAGTATTTCAACCAGTCATGAACACCCTACATTACACTTTCTGTTTATTTTACTGATTTTTGACGTGAATCTTGTTTATTTTTTGGTGCTTTAATTTATCACGAAAATTTACTGGTTTGCTACTACAATGTTTACAAGTATCTATACTATGTAATATAATAAAGTTAAAGAGTTTGTTAGTTTGGTTAAACGCGCTAATCTCAGGAACTACTGGTTCGATTGAAAAAAAATATTTCTGTGTCGAATAGTCCATTTATTGAGGGAGGCTATATAGCCTATATTACATCAAGCTGTGTTTGTTTGTTTTTTCTTATATAGAAGCGGGTGAAACCATGGGGCACGGCTAGTATTGTATATGAAATATCTATACATACTCGTATATGAAAGGACTGCAACGCCGCGATGGCTTGTGCTTTCCCCGAAGAGTATAACTTCTTCTTCAAGACTATATAACGAATAGTTTTTACAAGCATTATTTTTTTAAAACCGAAACCGTGAAATTGCAATAAAAAACTACCTGATACAAATAAAAAATACAAATTACAGACAGATCTTTTATGGTATTTATATGCATATAACCTTTATGATTTCTAAGAATCACTTAAGTAGATATGTGTTTCTATATACTTTATACACAAACATTACATATTAACATTATGTTTATATAAACATGTATATACCTATATACATTACAAACTGTCCAAAGCACTTTGCTTCGAACTCTTATTCACACCTTTAAGCTCTAACAAGTTACTGTGAATGTTCTGAATACAAAGTAGCTAAACCTGGTGTAGTTTAAACTAAATCTTTTGCTAATTAGATAAGTTGGGAGTAACAACTCACATTTCAAGCCGAAGTAGCTATTGTAAATACAAATTTGACGGAATCAGATTTGTAACTTAGTACAAACCACAAGTCGATAGCGATATGTATTTACACTACCATTTACTTTTTTACTATTCTACTGTTGTACTACCTTCTATTTTTTATTTTACTACTATAATTTCAATGTTGGTTAAATGGTGTTAATAGAAATAGTTTTCTTATTTTCAATTTTGAAACATTTTAATGCAATTATCAATGCAATTAAAAGTGCAAAAAAATAGAGTAGCCGAAATTCAAGACTTGCTTCATTTATAGTTATAATTTGCCTGTAATTTGGCAACCACTTACTTAGGCCTGTTAAAACGATTGTGCGTTTGAACTTATGAATAAACTTTAGCATAAACACATAAATTATTTAGTCTACTTTAATACTTGACGACCCGCAGTTCAATCCCCGGACAGACAGAAATGTGAATGATAAATTTAAATTTCTATTCTGGGTGTTTGTGTATTCGTCTTTGGCACCCGCGATACAAGAGAAATCCTACTGTGGGGCTATGAGTGTAGAAAGCGTTTTTTATGTAGAATTGTTATAATTTTTATACACGACAGTTACATTGTTAAATTAATTGTTTATTATAAAAACGAATAATGACCCATCCATTTATAATAATGATAAATTAGTTTAACAAATAATAAATAAAACACTAGCTTAAAATAAAATGGAAAAAATATTTTTGCCCGTAAAACACCCGCTGTCGATATAAACTTGCGCCGCGACTAGAAGTGACAGGGTAGGGTGGGGCAGGTTGCACAACGATGACACGGCGCGGGCGCTTGTTAGCGGCGCGTGCGAGCCACCGTTGCGTAGCATTACATTATTTATTGCTTATTGAAAAACTCACCATCGCTTTTCAAGTATTATAACTCTGTGGTCGATCGCCAATCGCTTTTTGCACGAATTTTTGCTATTGTCGATTGCGCGGCAATCAGACGTGACGCAAGGCGCAAACTTTGACAAGCCAATTATGGAGGTAATTAGGTTTTTACAAACGCATTCTGTAATCAACTCGCGGCTTAGCACAGCATGTAACTTAAGTACATATTTTGGCAAAAAAGAACGCAAGTGAAGGAGAAAGTTGATTCTCGACGCTTCGTAAAATATCACATCACATCAACGGTTAAAAGTGATTACATCCACAGTACATTTTGGACTAAAATATTTCACCTTGATTATTAAAAATATTAATCCAACAACACGATACAAATAACGAAATCAAGCAAGTTGCGGTCAGTTGCGTGATTTTGGAAGTACACTTGCGGTGACATGAGATCACAGAAATAGAACGTAATGAACAGCCATTAACATTTCATCTTTTATCTTGTATCCATTGTTTATTGTATGTTAAAACAATGATATTTGATGTTTATAGTATGCATGCACTTGTTTTTTTTTTATTTACGTATAAATTCACAATTATCTTATTGTGTTACTGCCTGTTGTATACTAAATGTATGTGTATAATATATTAAATAATAAAATAAAATAACTAAACTAAAATATAAGACATTATATAATTATGAGAAAAACGTTGCGCCGGATTATGTGACGATGGTAAGTGGAAAAATGATCTAATATTTAAAGTTTGTGACAAAAACTGTCGTAATGACACATTATGAAAAAAATATATTGAGGAATAGGATTGTTCTTATACTACAATAATTACAAAATTCACCAATCAACACTAATGAATAATGACTAATTAACACTAATTAGAACTAAAATAAAGTAAAAGTATAAAATTGCTTAATGTAAATTGTAAAAACTTTACAAACTAGATATACGCCGCAATTTTTCTATCGACGATATAACAAAATTATTTAACGTAACGTATGTGTCCTTAAAATTTGTGAGTATTCGTTCAAACGTCACAAAGAGCGCAACAGATCTTCCAGTAGCAATATATCCATGTAGTACAGGTGACCGATCCATCACCAGTGCTCACCGACGTGGCTAATTAACAGAGAGCAAGGTCGCCTGATGAAATAGCACCCACAACTTCACAAAAACAAAGTGATTGCGCAACTGGCCGTCTCGTTTCTCCGCTTCGAAAATCATTCACTTTTGCGTCCTTCAATTAATACCCTTTTTTATTTTAAAATGTTCTTCAGACTTTGTCACGGCAATCTTCAGCCAAAATAAAAGACTCAACTGATTGTCTGGAAAATTTAACGAATTGCCTGCTCAGGTAGACTTAGTCTTATTTTTTAGGTTACGAAACTCGCAAAATGTACGAAAAAGGCAACAAAAAAGACGGCACAACTCAGTAATCGGCTGAAATTGAAAAGTTGATTGGATATATCCGCAATCGTGGCATATCATAGTGAGTGCACTTAATTCGCCAGATAAGGTACGCCGTGCCCTGCTTTGGTAGGACCTCATACCTGACAGAAATATTTTGATGAGGACGAGATAAATTAATTATAGAGTGGCATAGAACGCTAATAAACTGGCAAACTTGCTTATCGATATCGGACTGGATATAGATGGTATGGTGTAGTATGTCCATTAATACTCGAAAACTGTGTACTATCCTGATTTCTTATCATGAACCAGATTAGGTAGCTAATAACTACTAAGGAACTAGAATCTTACTGACGTTTTAATATTACTGCTTCTTTTTAACCGACTTCAAATTAATGTAACTCGCTGTACTATAATATAAATAAATTAAATTTCCGCCTTAAACTAGCAAACGAATTATATTTTTACTAGTGTAAAAATATTATTATTAAATACGAATATTTGTTCAGTTGGTAAGTATAGAAAAATTATGTAACATAAACATGTTATATCCCGATTTATTTTCCAGGAGTTAGAAATATCCTACATGCTTTCGCTTACATAGACATCTCCGTAGTTGCCTACTTTAATGACGTGGATTCGTTTGGGGTGTTAATTATCCGATCAACTTTTTATGCCTTCTATCATATAAAGCCATTAATATGATGTTATAACGGATGCACTAATGAAAATCATTAGATATGTTTTAATTAAATGTTGCTAATTAGTTTGTAAATAATTAGGTATCCCTACATTTATTTCTACATCAGTTTAATATAATTTACTTGATAGTTGTCGATTATTTACGTTGATATATGACAGAAAGGTAAATGCTAATTAAAAATAATTACTCAATTTGTCTCTTAAAGCTTATCCCAAATTTAAAAACCGTTTAGCTCGAAAGGGAAAGGAAAATTTTTTAATCACTTAAATTGATTTACTTTAACTTTTATTAGCTCACGATAACGATTTAAGAAACAGATTCCAAATTAAAAAAAAAAACATTTTTGATTAATAATTAAAAATATATTCCAAAACAAAAAAAAAACATTATTGATTTATAAAAAGCTCCGTAATGGGTAAATTGCCATATTAATAAATACACTACAGTTAATACACTACAATTTAATAGCTACTAGTCAACATTGGAATAAGCAATGGCTGTAATTATTGATATTGATAAATTGCACAAATCCGATCACCTCGGTGGTAGTCATCATAAAGAGTCATTTTAACGCATTTTAACACAAATCATGAAAATTATTAGATCGAAGACAAAATGGCGGTATCTCGGAATAGTACAAGATCCAACCACGTGATTTTTAGATTCATTAGTTCAAATCAAAATACAATTTTATGAGTAATTATTATACTGAAAGAATACATAAATTGGTAAGGCGATATGAGTTTTACATTCATATATATAAAAGGCATTTTGTATTATAGACTAGGGGGACGGATTTAATAGAAGTTTGGAAAACAAGACAGATACCAATTTTGCGACATAGTGCGAGACTATGACTGTCTAAGTCAGAACAGATCTTTAAACTGAGTCTGAATCTAACTTCAATATTTTACCTTTATAATTAGACATTGGTATTTAAGTACCGTAAAGACATTTTTATATTATTATGAATTTATAAAACAAGGTAGCAGGTAACACCTAGTATATGCATAAACAAATAAAGCATGTCATAGCCTGAAGCTCTCTGTACTTCTTGATACTGATATATTAAACTCGATCGCTTCAGAAGCGATGGTCATCGTTAACAGTCATTTTAACGCAGTTACCACAAATCGAGAAACTTACGATAGCTTGTCGATAAAGTGGCACAGTATCGATAATAAGTGTACCGGGGATCGATAATTATATGGTTCACCTGACGATAAGCGTCGACACTATTGTGCATAATGTCGTCCAGTTTTACTAAATTATAGTGGCAGGTACTGCTGATACTGGCAACCGGTCGGTGCAGGGTTCCTCAGATTTTAAACAAAACCCATCTTTTGGCTATTTAACATTTACGAAATGTAATTTCTTAAACCTTGTATTAATAATAATTTAATTTACAACTTTGCCCTCAAAGATCTCTGAATTCGTATTCTAATTTTTACATAAGCTTTGAAACATTTTCCTGGAAACAGATATTATAGGAATAATTCTGTCAATCCCCAGAAATGTCTCTATTTTCAAATTAAAGTCTCATCCAAATTGGTTGTGCCGTGCCATACTAACATAATTATGTAGATATACATAATTTAAATAATAAATACGAAGAAAATTGTACTTATTTTCTACCTAATTACAGACAAACATTTCGATACAATTTAATTTTATATATTTAGTTACGTAATTACGAAATGTTACTCGCCGACTAGATGATCGATTAAATTGACGAATTGCCAGATAAATTTTATACAAGAAAAACGGTAGGTACCCGAGATATTGCAATATAACTTAATAAAATTACGACAAAAAGAATAATCGATGATCGGCACGTAACCTCATTTCAGTTATCTATTATTTATTAGACGTAAAAAATGACGCAATCGAGAAATTTCTTTTAGGACCGGAGATCTATCGATTTTGTTGTTGCAACCTGTTATCATACTTCTACTATAATTATATTCAAAAATATCAGCTACTTTTTGTGTTGAGGTCATTAATTTTGTATCACAATGGTAGAACAAATATGGTTTGATCGAGAAAATGCTACCACCAAACGCGTTAGTCAGTCAAAGTCAAAGATATTGCGTTTCGGTGGAAAGATATGTTAGCCGGCTCACTTTTATGTGCGACGACTATCTTAGCCCTTGAGACTAGCAACATCAATCAAAACTGACTGACACAAAAATCTGACTGTTTAAAAATGGTTGATTGCATTCAGCGTCAGTTGATTGTTTTAATCCGTGGAGTTGTTTTTATAATAATTAATTTCATTTAACGCTTTTTAATATTTTTCTAATAGCCTATTTACACGCTTTAATTTCATTTCAAGTCATCCCTTTTTTGCATACATACTCTCGAAAAACATTATCCTTCTTCTCATATCAAAAGATATAGTTATTTATACAGAACCCAAAGCACAAAACCCAGATATCTCGAAAGGTCGAGTCTTCGTACGTCACATTATAAATTTTTGTCATTAATAATTTTATTAAAAAGCGTCAAATACCAAATGCATAGACAAATTGGCCGTATCTGACCGTGTAAGGCGCGATTGGCAAAACTTTATGATTTGATTCAATCTTGATCATTAATCGTTTTAATAAAAAGATTTTTATCAACGGGCTACTTTTTAAAAATATAAACCAGTTCTTGTTACAAAAAAAAATTAAAAAGAATATTTGAAATGTACACTTATATAATACTTACAAACTTTTCTTTTTCTATATTTTCCATGTGAATGAATTCTGAATCTCTTGACATTCTACTACTATACCTTGTATTTAGCAACTAATTTTGTAGTTTTTTAACCGTAATAATGTAATGTGGAATATCGGGTAACACAAAATCCAAAAAAATCTAAGTGACATAAAGATCCTGACAGCTCTAATCATCACCCGCCATACTAAACTTTTTGTATATCATAATTAAAAATCAATTTACACCTGCTTTATATCTACAAAAACAACTACATCAAATATCAACCTAAGTTTTGAATGTAACCTCATTCCGTAGTTATCAAACATTGCAGAACCCGAGGCGAAATCCAGATGTCCTGACAGGTCGAGTCGTCACCCGTCATATTATAAATTCAACGCGCCACCACAAGTCGCTTCCGTTTCGATCCGTAATTTCTTAATATCAACAGCTATTAAATCTAGATAAATTAAATTTCTAAATATGCACAGTTATTTAATTATTACAAAAACTTAATTCATAACCTTTAAAATTATCTTTTTTAAATGCTTTTTACAGCCTTGGCTTCTTGCCTTTCAGCCTAACTATAATAATTATAATATTATCTAATACAATATAGATAACCAATATCTTTAGGGAAGTCTGTTAAAAAGACTTGTCCTAATTGACTGTCTGATTCATCATCGCAGAGCCTACTAAAAACCCACTAATGCTAGAACCATGAAATTTGGACAATAGGTTTTTTTAAATATATAAACACCTATTAATAGAAGTTTTTTCATTCCATTCTTATGGAGGTGAACAAAAGATCGATTGTGGAGAAGTATTGTATTTGTTGATCACACCGATTTAACTATGAATTGGTTATGGCCAAATCAAATCCTTAAACAACGTTGACGCAAACATAACGCCATAATGATTTGCAAAAGCATATAGATCATATTTAGCCATTTCTTTTATTGATTTCATCTGTAAATACCAAGGTACATGTATACATATAAAATAAAAAAAAAACACTTATGTAGTACTAATGCAAATAAAAATTGTCATTGGAATAAATTATCTTTATCTCGTTTCCGAATTTGTGGAAAAAATTTAAATAACTACAATTATAGAAATGATTTCAACGACAGCTATTGGTGCACAGTGGAATACACTTGATGTAAATCAGCGACTAATTCCGGACCAGTTTTTCGTAATAAGCTCGATCGCACTCGGTTTACTCGCATATTTTTGCCGCTTCAAATTAATTTGCTTTGCCGTGATATGATTTAAGAAAGCGAAGTGTGAAGCAAGAACGAAATAGCGGTGATTTGGCAACACGTAATTAATTAAAAGCTGTTAGTTACGCGGCAAAGGAATATACTTTATGGAAATACAGGTATGGTGGAAGGCATCCACCCACAAAAAGGAGAAAAAAGTGAGATAAAGTTGCGAAACGAGAACGGATTCCGAAATAATGAGCTCCTACGGAAGACACGAATATTTTAAATCGTTTGCGGAACACGCAGGATGGAGCGCGATTAATTAGTGTGCGACGAATGATCAAAATGCACTCCCTCATCATATTGACTTCCAGAAACAAAATCTACTAAAGTTTGTTTAGTGGATACGTCATTGTCAAAGATAGACCAGAGAATTTACTTGAAGGCATTGACTTTACTTGGAGTTTGGAATTAAGGTTTCAGCGAAAGATAAATAAACTAATGTCTCTACTTTTTATGTATTATATAAAACAGAACCTAGATACACTTGATCATGCGTATCTAGGTAAAACATTTCAAAAGACACAAAAAATACACGACGAATAGATAACTTCTTTCCTTTGGGAAGTCGGTTAAAAAGGATCTTGACATTAAAATAGTATAATGGAAATAAAATTAAATAAAGATTCATTAGAAAACATTTTTAATAACACACATCTCCGCTAAAAATGTGACCATACCTATGTCTAAATAAATACGAACACAAATTGGATGATTAATTATAAATACATTACGTTCACAAAACAAAGTAACTGCTAAGGAATGGCATTCAATCGCCCCAGGCTCGATATCCGACAAGTCTAAATAATAGACATGACGAGATGCGGTTAGCCTGTGATAATCGTACTGATGAGAAGACCAGCTTATTCGGAGCTTTGTTCGTTCCTGTTATAAGTCAGAAATATATAACGTTAAATGAGGCCGTTGTAACTGATACGTATCTAGTTAAATCAGCCGGCTCAGTCCATTGGCAGCGGTTTCACTCTCTATGCTATCCCGCTAGGTGATTTTCTACGCTGATACAGTTTTTCATTTGGACATCGCGACATGGCGGAGCGGCCGGTTTCACTGATTGTGGCCACAGAGCTAGAAACTGTTATAATAACCACCGATATGGCAATACAATGATTTATGTAACTGGATGATTGGAATCGATTCTAAGTATTGCTACAAGGGAACAATGTTCAAATGTTTATTCATTTTTTTTAGATCTTGAACAACCAAAGGGAAGTGTTTGTATCTACTTTCACTATACCCCGGATGACGCAGAGATTATATTTTAGCGCTATTTATATTTTAGAACAGCCATTCTCAAAGTGGGCGATAACTTTTATTTATAGACTCTGTAAATCTATACGGGGGCGATGATGAACCCACAGAAAATCAGGGAAAGTGAATATCGGGGGTTTAGTAAACGATAGCTGATTTAAGTTTTTCTAAATAGGCCAAATATGGACGTTAGCGAGATTAGGTTTCCAAAGTTTTTTTTCATAATAAAAAATAGAACCTTTTAAATTTGTGTAGGTTAAATTTGAGGCTATCTTCAACTGTACTTCTCGTCTATTCTAACTTATTTGAGTTAGTCAACAAAAAAATCTCAAGTAGCTTTATAAACGTTTAAAAATCCGAAATGTTTAAGAAGTACAAAAGTTTAAACGTCGTTAACATTTTTTAAGATCAAAAGTTCGCATAAATTATATGTGCTTCGGAAACAATTTAACTCTTAAATGATTTATGTCTCTTTAAACATTGTTCTGCCCTTATGGAAATAACCTTCAACGGTGAGTTTATAAAGAAATCCTTTGAGCACAATGTTTCTACATTCACGTCGGCCACTTGACTTTCTCGTTCCCCGCGATGAGTGAGGTTTTTCTTGAGGCTAAAAAACTTGTTGAAGACGCAAAAGTAAATCGAGAGCAGGCTTCCACTGAACCTTCCATATAAACGAGTATTTAATTTTTATAACATACGATTTACGCGCGGAATCACTTTCTTGCTGCATGCGAAGAACATATTTTTTACACGAAACAAATATTCTTTAATTTTAAAATAACTGATGTTTTTTTATTAATATAAATCAGCAAACGAGCAAGCAGCCCACCTGATGGTAAGTGGTTACTGCCTCCCATGGACATTTTTAAGCAACTTCATATAGAACATTG
>DWNE01003796.1:0-16130 GCA_018249875.1 Cecropterus toxeus
TTTGTGTGTCCATGGCACCCACGACACAGGAGAAAATCCTAGTGTGGGGCTATGAGTGTAGAAAGCGTGAGCGTGTGCGTGTGTGTTTTTGAGAATTCTATTATACTGTGAAACATGAGTGTGAATATAGAAATAAAAGGTCAATTTATATTCTGTTGAAAAAATATTTTTATATTTTGTTTCGATATCCATCTTATCGTGGGCAGTGCAGTTTAACACTGATGTTATTAGGTCAAAATAGCTGTGATGATAGCACCTTCAGAGCGGAGATACAAAATGCCTACCACCTAAAACTATTACTGTTATACTTTAAATATTTATAACATAATTTTCAACGGTCACCCATACGCGAATACAAACTGTCTAAATTAATTGGACTGTGGGACATAAAATCTAGTGGCTCTAGAAGATCGTAGACGCGAGCCACATCAGCTCCAAGTAGTTAAACGCTTTCTACACCCATAGCCCTGCATTAGGATTTTCTCCTGTGCCGTGGGCAACATGGACACGCAAAAACGAATACACAAACATCCAGACCCAGAACAGAATCTAAACTCATTATTCAGATGTTTGTCTAGCTGGGGATCGAACCTGGAGCCGACTGTGTGTCAAACCCGAGTGATGATCGCTCAGCCACGCGCGTCGTCATTATTCACTATCATTATCGAGGAACTAAATTATTACATTTGCATTAATGGTATTACTAGAGTCAATAGGAAGAAGAAATAACACTGAGAATGCGTGCTAGCATTAAAATGCAATAAATTTATAGTTAGTTTACCGTAAAGTATTTTATTACAACAGGTGAGCTTAGAGAAATCGACCGTTTCACTGTTAAGCGTCCGGTACTTACGATTATAGACATTTGCCCGTCTTTTAACCAAAGTAATTACTATTGTAAACTTAGTCGAGGAATCATTGATTGTAAAGTGATGAAGATTAAGAAAGTTAAGGTTAAGTATATTTATTTTAATACGATTTAAATAAATAAGGTATAAGTAAATATTGACTATACTTCATTTTCATTCATTTCATAAATAAATGTTAATTTTCTAATAATATCATTTCCCAATTTAAAGACGTGGACCCTACGGATTTCAGCAACAAGGACTTTTAAGGTATAAGAGTTATTAAGTCTATTTCAATCAAATTATCACATAAACTAGAAGTGTATGAAAGTATTTAATCTTTACGCACAAAATCTGTAGTATCTTCAACAGCTTTGGACTAGTTCTACGTACTAACGATGAACAAATTTAACGCAGATTTTTGCAACATCAAGCCAATGACACTCAAAACGAATATTTGGTGGCCTTTAGGATATTTGTTTTTATATAACATGGACGTGAGGAGTATAGTGTCAACCTGATGGTAAGTGGCCACTGCCGCCCACGGACTGCTGTAATCAACCCAAAATAAGATTATAAGTCTTACCTGATATTAGATTAAGTTACATAGGTGCGTTGCTACTTCTGAGGACTAAGTTAGAATGTCTCGGATAAGTACAAATACCTTGCATCAAATTCTTCAGAGGAGAACACAGCAATGTATAACACTGCTTATATAAAACAAAACAAAAAGAACAAAACACTACTTAGACCCGTAGTCTCTGTAGTGTTATCTCAAATTTATTATGCATACATACATAGTAGGCCTTCAAAACACACAAAACTATATGCTCGTCATACTCGTCAACCCATTATTGTCCCACTGCTGGGCACAGGTCTTCTCTCAGAGTGAGAGAGTTTTAGCCCATAGTCCACCGCACTGGCCCAGTGCGAATTGGTAGACTTCACACACCTTTGAGAACTCTTTTTTTTTAGAACTCTCAGATGTGCAGGTTTCCTCACGATGTTTTTCTTCACCGTAAAGCAGTGATTATTAAATTCTAATACGCACATAATTTTAGAAAAATCAGTGGTGGCGTGCCTGGGATTCGAACCCCGGATCCTAGATTGAGAGGCCGAGTTTCAACCATTAGGGTATCACTGCTCACACTACTAATAACTACTAACTATATGCTACTGAAAAGAAATAGGAGTAGCGATGAAACCTTATCCAATGTTTGTAGTTTATTAACGTATGCAAGTCGCGCTGCATATGGAATTAATGCGCTAGAAACTGCGAACAGTTCATGCTAAATGCACAATGTTGCTCCATTAGTCCGGTACAAAGTTACCGTTTCACTTTTGCAAGGGATATAAAGGGCTTTAAGGGTCGTGTTCACGATCCGTTTTGATTACTCGCGTGGCGCAGTGCGTCAGAGGCCAGTCTCAGTCGATAAATAGGTGTTAAACGAACAACAATTGGTATATTCGTCAATAAGCCGAATACCAAATATACTGCAAGCTTCTGAATTCGAAATTTAAAACGTATTCACGTGGCGCTGAAACTTATTATGAGACGTTCGATTCTGATATATTTGTTCCCCGCGATGTTCTTTTTTTTTCGAATTATGCAGTTGTTATTGGTCCCAATGGTATTTTCTGTTGCACCAAGTTTTAGTGGCAAACCTGAAGCTCAGCCGGGACAGAATACTATAAAGCTGGAAAGAAAAAATGGTTTTAGTTACTGTGGCAGATTTTATACATTCCGCCTCCATTGCTTCTACTTAAATTTAGCGGGTCGAAGTTGTCAGTAAATGATTTCTTACAAATAACTTTGAAAATGTTTTAGCATCAGTGAAAAAATAAATATAGTAGTTGTGAACGACAAGAAAACTAACGAATACAATAACAACTGAATAACATTCTACAACAACATATAAAACTTTATCATTGTTCTCGGATAGTGCGCCCGGAGCTTTACGTAGCACGCGACCACGGCTTATCAAACAACACTGTGAATCACTAGCCCACTTTCCTACAGACGATGTCGATATATCGAAAGCAACGGATCCACGGCATTTGCGGTTTCCTACAATTGAATACCGCGCGGTTTCAGCGCCTACCATTTTATTTCGATTTACTATGCTCTCTAATAACAATGGGAAATTTCTTGGAGTTTTTTTTTAATTAATTCATTCTATTAAGTTACTGCATTTTTACTCATAATAATGATTACATTCTTTATAATTATATTATTTCATTACACATTATTTATAGGGGATATTTTTTAACATAGTCCAAGATATGAAATAGACTCATAATAGCCTATATTTACGACATATTTCGTTTTTTTTTTGTTCCTAATTAAAGTAGCGCTCTATAAATATTAACTTAAAGAGCTTTTGTCCATTGAGCAAGCAGCCAATAGCCCCCGCTTAAGAACGTAATATTAAGATGGCATTTAAACCATAACGATTTTAACATATTTCTGGAGTCTATGTGTTACTTCATCAATATTTTAAGAATATCTCTTGCAAATAGTTATTTATGTGCCGGTGTCCTGTTAAGCAAACGAGAATTAACTAGATGTTGGACATGGCAATTCCATTAATATTACGCACTATATTATAACACTGAAGCAGTTAATTTAAAACGATCTAGAATGCTATTTTTCAATGTCTCTATGTTTGCTTTAAATTTATTATTACTTTATGGCATAAACATTTCAGTAAATTAACCTACTGGAATTCGCTATTGATTTATGAGTTGAACATAAAAGCGAGCAACGCAGAAATTAAAACAATGTTCATTATATTATTAGTTTGTAATTTTAACAAAATATAAAGAGATTTATAAAATGCGAAGATTTAAAGCTCTATGATGTTATTTATTTGATTGATAAAACTCGAATATAAATGTCTTTTTGCGAGAACAATGTGAGTTACAAACTCATAGTAACCGTTTCGGTCAATCTCATAAACCACATGTAGGTTCATTACATTCTCTCTTGTTATACTTTGATTAAATTAAATGAAAATAAGCGTAACGTTAGTGAATTCTCACATCATCACTAACAAATAACAACTTTCGCCAAAGATTGAATGTAGGAAGTTCTCTGGTACTTTATTTCTGCTGTATTAATGAAAATCGATGGAAGTACCGGTTCTTATCTCCCGCATTAAGTAAAGTAACCGCGATCCCTTATAAAGTCATTGGAGGCGTCAAAACGCGAATGCTACAATAAAATATATGGATATGCAAATAGATAGATAAAAGAAGGATATAACATGGTTAACCTAACGATCTCGCCGGATCGCCTGCGCGGGCGCAGTGGCGAAGTATTATAAACTTGTTTAATAACGCGGTGGCCACTTAAACCGTAACGCCGCTTCTAGTGTTATAAAGCGAACTAATCGAGCCTATGGAGCGAAATTAAATGTAAATCTGCTCTGGTTATACCGACTGGAAATGATATAGTTTATGCCTTTATTTTGAAATAACGACGGCTTCGTAATGAGGATTGCGTTGAACTTATTATGTATACGGTATATGGAAAATTTTATCTACGTTAAATTTTCCGTACATCGTTCCGTCTATAAATATATTCGCAAAGGACACGAGATAGTAATACGGGTCCTTTACTAGCTCAATACATGTGTTGTAATATCTTATTGATTGATTAAATAAAAAGTGTGTACAGCAACGGTACATATGAGTTCTGTGACGAACAGAATTACATCTATTTTATAAGCTTTTAGACACTAGTTAGTGGAAATACAATGATATTTTTAACACTGTAGCTCATACGTTTGTGTAAATGCAATTTTAAGGTAAGCCTAGTTTGATCAATTTTTAGGTACGAGTAGGCCATGTACATACTTACATTATTACGATAAATGGAATATAGGAACGTACGTTTACTATTAAGTTTAATTTTTTATATTACGAAAAAAACTGGTGTTTCGTATCTGACTGGTTGCCAAATCCATGTCCACAATAAATTTTGGCAGGTAAAGTTTAAAATTTTACCAAATTATAATGTAAAAATAGTTTTCCGGTGCACCTAAAATGTAAATGAAAACATCCTAAACAGTTATGAACGATGAATATATAAATATAAATGTTATAAATATGGAAACCAATGCGCTGATGTGGTTTATAGCACTTTAAAGCACTTTTCCGAGATCGAATAAAGGGAACGGATGCATTTTCAATTATAGAAAGGAAATGCTTGATGTTCTGCAGAAATATGCACGAGTTACAAGATTTATGTCTTCGCAGTGAGGAAAATATGAATCGTAACACTTTGAGCCTGTCATGGCGGTTTATAAAGCAAATTATGTACAAGTACACTTAAGTATGTATAGCGAAAATGGACCGTTGAGTCGTTAATTTTTACGCTTGAGTTAATTTTGTTATTTATCTGGAAACGGCTCATAATTTTCAGAGTATAATTTATGGAAATAACAGATTTAAATTGTTTATATTGAAAAGTATTAATAGCTTGCTAAGAATTATAGCTTGCTTGCTAGCTAGTAGCTTGATTACAGTATATTATCGTAAAACCTAAATATCTGCGTTTTGGAAGAGATCGTTACGTTGAAGTGTAAATCGTTTCTTCTTAGTAAATATAAGTTTGTCATACGTATGAAAAACGTCGTTAACTTTGTCTACAACTATAATACGGTCCCTATGCTTGCCAGCTGTCCTCGTCTCAGTTGAGGAAAAGACTTACGTTATAGGTCGCCAACTGTCAAAATCCGAATTAACACTACATCTTTACATACTTTAGAGAACATTGTGGAATACTGCTATATTCATGTTATGCACAAGTACCTTATAATTTGTCAATTTATCTTAAAACAACATAATAGTAAAATACAAGGCAGTTGTAAAATTCCATTTCTTTTATCCTTGTCGTAAATGTTCGTAAACTGGCAAGACCTATTCATTAACTTAATTATTACCACTATGCAATAAATAATTTAAATTTATCTTGAGCGTGTAGGTTTATTTCAAAAATTTCCGCTACCTTTAGGACAAGAGAATATTAATTAATAATATGCACATAAAACTCAACTCTCATATCGCCTTAATGAGATTTTTGTCAATTAGTCCTTACAAATTTAGACTTACAAGCACACTTATTCTCTGGCATTTCAGTCTAGTTCTCGCTAATAACAACGCATTTGTAAGAGATTTAAGTAGAACTCTTGTTATATATCTAAATGCTTACAACGATCCATAGACACTAATACTAGATTAATACTAATTATCTAGATTGAAGCCTCGTTTGCTACTACCATAAAAGCCTGCGCAGAAGGAATGTCGAACGGAAATATAATGTTTTCTTAAATGTCTTTCCATTTTATTTATCATCTTTATCTGTTAACTGTTGCATTATTGCATCCTTGTATAATTTCCCTTCTGTAGTGAAACCGTAGGGATTGTTTGTACGTTAAAATCACGAGGGTAAAGATGAGTGACAAATAATCAAAGAATCCAAATGTTTTTATTACATACTAATTATAATGTCAAAATAATTATCTTTAAAATAGTTTATTAAGACACTTCATTAATTTCCGTCAAATTATTAATAATTTAATGTAAACAATAAAAAAGTTTGCACATTAGACAAATTCCTTAAAAAATCCGATTAATTACTCCAGACGCTTACTAATCTTTAAAGGGAATTATTAAATGTCACAAATGATTTCAAATAGCATCGATTCGCCCGATAACATTAGTGTAACATATTTGCCAATGAAAAGCACGCTTAAATATCATTTTTTGTTTCTTTTTTTTTAAAGCACGCTTTCTACACTCATAGCCCCACACTAGGATTGTCTCCTGTGTCGTGGGTGCCATGGACACAAAAACACGAATACACAAACATCCAGACCCAGAACAGAAATCCAAACTCATCATTCATATTTCTGTCTGGCCGGGAATCGAACCCGGGAGCCACTGCGCGTTAAATCGGTATGGTAACCGCTCGGC
Organism: Cecropterus toxeus; assembly: GCA_018249875.1. Classification (NCBI taxonomy): domain Eukaryota; kingdom Metazoa; phylum Arthropoda; class Insecta; order Lepidoptera; family Hesperiidae; genus Cecropterus; species Cecropterus toxeus. The sequence continues at coordinate 6,828 of DWNE01003796.1, forward strand.
CACGCGGGTCGTATTAAATGTCACAAATGATTTCAAATAGCATCGATTAACCCGATAACATTAGTGTAACATATTTGCCAATCAGAGGCACGCTTAAAAGTCTTACAGAAGCCGCGATGCCTTAAATCACGAAGCACTCACGCGTAAAGTGATCGAGAAGCGTTATCTTACGTTTTTCTTGATTTGCTTCATACAATTTACTGAGATTGGCCGAGACTTTTACCTCCATTTACGCGAAAGCCGAAAAAAACGATTGATTCGGCACACGCTTTGCCTACTTTTGAAGTGATTTGTGACGTATGCGTTCACTTTCGTCATTTAAGAGTATTGAAGCTTTTAAGTTATGTAAGTTAGTTTTTTTAACTTTATCTGCCCCAAAATAATTGTAACTTAACTGCGTATCCGCTATTTCATTACATTAACGTCGGATATAAAATTACTCAAGGAAATATTTATTTAAATTACGTATCCGTGTTCTTCAATTAATATATCTGTTTTTGAACTTAAATGATAGTTACATTAAAAATAAATTTAATGTTCGCCTGTTTAAATTATGCCTATATGAACGGCAAAGTAAACAAAAAGCACCCAATACTAAATGTAAATAAGTGCTAAGCTCTATGTTAGTTCTAATCGATTTAGCTGTTATTTTTCACGAGAGCAAGTAAGAATTAACTGTTATATATCATTATACTTTAAATATTGTATACTTATTACTCGAATAATATAATTTGTAAAGATACATGTAGGTATAAATTTATCATTAATAAATATATGAGATTTTTTTCTATAACTATTTTGTATTCTATTACATACCTAAATACATATATTAATAACTAACAATCCATAAAAAATCGAGCGCCTAAATAATCACAGCAGAATAATGAAAGCTCACGATTGGCCGACGCGCTCATTAGCCTGATCACGACCACGTACAAAAAGCTAAACGAATACTATACAAGTATGTATTAGTTATAATAGTCGCGTGGTTATTCAGTGTGTCGGAGCACTTATAACGGATCGGAGGCGAGCACGCGCGCCCGAGAGAGCATCAATTACGAAGTCGTGATCGCTCCCGCACTCCGACCAATATAAATAAAACTGGCCAGCACACGCCGCTACCACGCCACCGCCACAATTTCACAGTGGCGCAATTGTAAAATGCTAGACTGAAAAGGTCTCGAGTTCAAACTGCTTATCTTTATGTCAGAACACCCGACATAGAGCTTAATGTCTGATGGGTTCTCGCCATTATCAGCACGTGCCCCCGGCGATTTAGCGGCAGCTATTTACTTGTAATTGTAATATCCGATGTGGTTTTTACATTAAAAAAATGTTTTCGACCCTTAATAACACCGGCAATTACTAATTGGATCGATAGTGGATATAGGTTTAACAACAAAATATTAATAAGTTCCAACAATATAACGTGTTAACCGACTCCAAGAAATTAATCGAATAGAGGACAGGAGGTTCTCAATTTATTTATTTTTTTGTTTCTTGCACAATGTAACTTCACTTTGGGATTGATCTGGATTTGGATATTTTCTAACTTATTCACAAATTATATAAGCGATATAATAATAAGATCATTGATCGAAAAATTAAAAAGAAAAACATCGCACTTATATAACAGTTTCATTTTAGGTCGTAGTTCTATCACAAAACGCCATTTAATTCGATCAAAATATAACGCAAGAGCGAACCTAAAAACGCGAAAGCAAGAGCGTCTGCTATTCAATTGGATTATAAACGGTCTTTTAATCCAATTACTCAAAAAGAAAGCTTGGAAAGGTTGTCACTTTATAATGTGTACAATTCGATGACCACGCGATCGGTAGTCGTGACTCTGTAATGCGCGAAGTGGCACGCGACGGCCGACGTGTCGCGTCACGACGGAAGAATAAGATTAAAAGTAAATCTGATGCTCGTAGTACATGGACTTTCTATGTCTAGTACTCGTATGCTACGAGTATAAATTTTATATACCGTTACATTGCCTTTCGTGTGGTTTTTGGAGAATTTTATTAGAATTGTTTTGTAAAAAATTCGAATGTTAAACAATAATGCAATGCACCTTTTGAAACTGTTATAACAGCAAGCGAGCGTGCAGTCCACCTGATAGTCATTGCCTCCTTTGGACATACATAACATACTTCATACAGAAGAAGAATCGTATCGTATTGTATCGTCGTTGACTTTAGAATGACCACCAAGACTGAGAACTGAGAATTGAAGACGATTCATATGTAAGCCGGCTGGCATCTACACCCTTATACCGAAGCGCATGTACTATTTCATGCTAGAAATATTATGTTAGTTACACGAGCCAGGTTAAACTATACTGATTCTACCACTTTTCAAACCATAATGAGGGAATATTTGCCTCAGGGCACAGGGAATAATACCTGTTGCTTCTCCTAAAGAAGAAGTTAGATGCCTTTGTAGATAATCTGATATCTGGGTAAAACCAAATATAGCCATTGGCACTAACGCCCACCAATTGCAGTATTTGTGCAGATGTGATGTGCTTAAGGACTATGATAACAATACACTACATGAGGTACTATAACTTTGTTCTCAATAGTAGCAAGCTTTCCTTCTTCCGTAACTTTAAACAATCTTGTATATTTACAAGTGGCGGTTAGTATTTTTATTGCTGTACGTTTGTTACTTTTCAAAAAACGAAAGAAGATCATTGAAACGCATAACCGGCGCCATTCTTCCATTTTTCCGCGTGTCTGTCCCATTTTCGCTTTCCTAACAATGGCCTCGGTCACGCACAGAGTGGATAAAAGCGGCGATTGATTCGCTTTCGCTTCCGATGTTGAAGTCGGTGACGACATTCAGTCCTTGTGGTTTCTGGTTGCAACTGTGAAATCTTTTGGTCAACCTCAAACTTATTTATATCCTTACTTGCCGATATAAATAAGCCTCGGAAACTGAAGTGGGTCTTGGTTTCGGCGTTTATAACTTCGTACCACTTAACGTGTTGCACGCGGTTCATTTAATAAATATGCTAATTATATGGTGTCTAGATAATTATAGTAGTAGCTACATAAGCTTCAGTAACAGTTACATAAGGCAACGGTAGTTAAAAGCTAATCATGGGTCATCGCGATGTTTACGAATGAACAGACAATTAATCCTTCCATCCACCAAGCCATGATATGTTACAAGTGAACTTAAAATTTCGCTAACCTGTTTAAAAAATGACCGATGTCAGTTCGGTAACATTTTTAACAGTTAGTCATTAATAATGACCTATATTAATGAAAGCCGAATTACGTATTATTCAAATACTAAATTAAGCTATATCAAGCTATTAAGTGACTAATTTCAACTTTTGTTTAGTCAAAATTTTGAAACAGTCTGCTGAAGATTGATACCAAATATATGGGATAGTTTTGAATCAGATAGATACATGGATACATGATACTACATTTTAAACAAATAAGTGATGATAAGACACATACAAAATTCTATTTAAGCCTGTTTTACTTCTCTCTATTTTTATTTCTCCCTACGATACTTAACTTCAGTATAACGGCAAGATTAGTCAATGTATTGCGTCGAACCTGGACCTCACAGTGGGAGGCCTAAATTCATACAACAATCACACACAGGTGTATGACCGGTAACCCGTTGTAAAAGTACCTTTACGTATCTACTGACAGAAGCGTGCACGTAATATATTATTTGAAATGAGCGTCATGTTTTGCTTTGTTGGGGAATGCAAACTTGTGTCTAGCATTTGTTCTTAGCACAAAGCAGTATATACTAGTTCTTACCTGTCATGTTGTTTGCGTGAAATTTATAATAACTTCCACTGAATCGTTTGTGCTCATTTTTTTCGACGATTAAAAATAGACTTCATTTTTATAATATTATCAGTTCAATACACTTCTTATGGAACTAATTTTATAGATACACATTTATTAACAAAATAAATCATTAATTTCCATTAACTAATGATTTTTATATAAAAACTTTGATTACAAATAAAAAAGTAGCTATATTTACTTCGATAGACCATTATTTTAGATGCCAGCGGGCTTATAAATGTGACAACCAATTAAGGAATAGCAACGAATCCCCTCAATTCTATATGAAGTTGATTATAGATTTCCACGCTTGTGACCCTTTATTATTATGCATGCTTGTTTGCTACTTCTTAATTTAAAAGAAACGTACTTTGTTTAAGGAATATAACTTTAATTGCATTGTCTTTGAAAATTTTTACTACACTCCTCAAATGGCTAAAAACATTTAAATTTAATATATCGACTGTCATTACATCTGAATGTTTAATGGCACGACTAAATTAACAGTCTCACTGCTACAAGCCGAGGGACACGTAATAAAAAATTTGATAACTTTGTTTCACATCCGTTAAATCACGTCTCAAAATAGCTAATACAAAGGTTATATAGATATGAACAACTGTTTAAAAAGTTGAACAAAAATGAGTTTTTGCGGTCGTAAATTGACAATTAATTCCCATAATTCTCGCATTGTGGCACAGTAAAAATTTCCATCATTTTATTAGTTAAACTTGACATTGACAAAATAATGGCTCTTGTAAATACGCATTTCATTGGCCAAGAACTATACCGCTGGGTATGAATTATATAATCCGTTGAAGGTGATTTCATAGACGCAAATATAAAATATTTTATTGAGTGTTGTATCTCACAGCTCCTGTCCAAATAGTAGCCTCGGGATATCCTGTTAGTTCATATTTATTAAAACTATAAGGCCTTAACCTACCTTTACTAACCTTTACATGTGTACATATAATAAAATCGTAAAGGTTTATGTATTCTTCACTCTATTAAATATACAATCCAAATACGAATAAAATCTCAAATTATTTTAATAATAAGTATTTAATACCTTAAAAACTTAGAAATAATTATCATTGGTACCTCAATAATCTGGTGCGTATATATTAGACTATCTTGGAGTTTAACTAACACAATAAATTGTTTTGTATTCGACTACAATACTATGTGGAACGCAGTCAAAACCAGTAATCATTTACAAACTCCATTAACCTACGACCGAGCGAAGCTGAACATAAGCTAGTCTTAAAAAACAAAGAGGCTAATGAATAATAAATCTCATCTAACCTTCGCTAGATATTTTGTTTCTCCGGTAGGTCAGTCGCGAACAATCGGCCAGCACCGCGGGCAATCTTGCGTTATCGCCAGTGAGCTTCGAACAAACATATTCAATTAGGATTAAGAAATTAAACTCTGGCTCAAAGACGCCGCTCAGTACTTCCGATGTTATCCGAACCGGGTCATTGACGTTGGTGTTGCGTTACGCATAAAAATACCTCGATTTTTACGATGATACTTAACCAGATAATACGCTAAAAGCAATAAAATTCACACTCAATTCACATAACTAGATATAACAATAAACGAATGTGCTTCGTTTTATGAAGAAATAAACACAATTTCGATAAAAAACGGTAACGATATTTAAGTGGCCGGCATTGCTCGTTTTCAGAAATAAACAGTAAGCGTAGCACACGTATGGAATACAGTTTTTATTGTGCGAAAAACTGTAAACAGTTACGTCCACTGGATAAGTTTCTACGTGACGGGTATGAGCAATGAATCGTGTGGAATCCAGGGTTTTCTAAGAAATGCACGCGTGAGAAATGTCGTCACAAACCTTTGACACGGCAATGAAAAGCCTCTTGACCGCGTAGTAGTAATTAAATTTACGTAAATCTCGTTCTGTTTAAGTATGGTTTATACGTATGAAACTTTCTTTCTTTTGTACTAATTATTAACATGACATTACAAATCTTCAAAAAATTATATTGAATACGTTTGGATGTCCCAACGTAATAATTGCTACCGACATTTTTTGTTGAAGTAATGCTTATAGTGTTATATATTTCATATACTTAAAAAATGATGCGAAAGACAGGCAACATTTAATAGATTAATTATAAGTTATTAACCAATAATCATAGGATCACGACTCAATGGCGTTAGGCAACATTAAACGACGCGGTTATATCACGTACCGAAGTAATTAAATTGTTTTGTTCACATATTTCAAAGTTCATATATTTAAATTTTCGAAATATTTAAAGCATTTTTATAAGCGTAATATATAGGCAGCATCAAATTCACTTAATAAGCAATAACTCTTATAATTTGAGTCGTCCTGGCATTGATATTAAATTATGATGTAAACTGACCTTTCTGAGTAAAATAATAATTAATTACGCACAAAGAATAATTAAATAATTAACGTATTTCATAATCCATATGTCGAGAACCCGTTGAAGTCTATTACACCTGATTCTTTACTATGCCATTATCGCCAACTCAATATTATTCAACTATGCGAGGAGTTTAGGCCGTAGTTCATCGCGCTGGCCAAATGCGAAATATTAGACTTCACACACCTTCTATAACTATTTTTATGAACTCTCATGTACCGAATTTCCTCATTATGTTATAGTTTCCCATTGCAACAAAGATTGTTAATTTGAAATAATTAATTATTAATTGCAAGATCGTACACAGAGACAGAAGAACATCATCATAATTGGTGTAGAAGAATCCGCGGTCGAGAATAAAAGCACCAGAGACAAACACGATAGTACAGAAGTTCTTAGAATAACTCAGTCTCTGAATAAATCATGTCCAGCGCCAATAAAGTTGTTCCGGCTTGGTAAATATTCCCCAGGAAGAAATCGGCCAATAAAAGTCTGTTTTGAGTCTGAAAAAACGGTATTTACATTACTACGAAATAAGTCTAATGGTAGCGATAACATAAAAATATATCCCGACCAGACATATCAGCAACGTAGTTACTTAAAACACCTTAGAGAAGACTTACTGCAACGTCAAGCCAATGGTGAAAAAAACCTCACTATTAAATATGTACAGGGAAAACCAAAAATAATTACTCTGCAATCAAAAAACTAGCCCATCCAACACCGACAACGATTAAGGACGACGAAGATATATGCAATATAAAACACATCTTACTCGACAATTACCAACAAATACCTGCCAGAACACATTCCCTAAATTTCTTTTACGCCAACGTTCGAAGTATTATTGCTCCTGGAAAATTTGACGAATTACAGTGTATCCTTAAATCAATACAAAAAACAACTCATCTAATTTTACTAACTGAAACATGGATTAAAACAGAGCATGAAGCCCAACTAATACAAATGGATGGATACAGTCATTACTACAGCATAAGGTCAGATTCCAGAGGTGGAGGAGTTTCAATATTTGTACATAATAGTATTGACCACATACTACAAGATTCGCAATACACTAATGACAAATACAATAACAATAATTTCTTATGGCTATTTTTACGAAAACTATCTGTAAATGTAGGTGTAATATATAAACCTGGCCGTACAAATTTTAACGACTTTATTATAAAATATGAACAGGAGCTTGAAAAAAATAGCCAGAGAACTATTATTTTCGGCGATTTTAACATAAATTTGCTTTCAAACGACCAAGTAACATCAAGATATATAAATACAATAGAAGAAGCTGGATACAAAATAGTTAATAAAATAAAGGAAAACCACTGTACCAGAGATGTGAATAGCTGCAAAAGTATTCTTGATCACGTCTGTACAAACCTACATGAAGATAAATTTAATTTCTACATTATAGACTCCGCGATGTCTGACCATAAGCAGATTTATGTTGAGCTGTTGAAAAGAGACGTAAAAACTAAAACCAAGATAGAATACGATGCGATTGATTATAATAAACTATATACCCACCTAGAAGACCAAAATCTTGATACTGAAGACCACGACTATCTTAACCTTGAACAAAAAATTATATCCGCTATTGCAAAAAGTAAAATTACAAAAATAAAAATACTTAACTCACCTAAGGATGATTGGATTAATAAAAGTATAATATCTGGAATAAATATAAGAAATTCGTTATGGCAAAAACTAAAGAAAGAACCAAAAAATGAGAACTTACGAAAAAATTTTATTAATGAAAGAAACAAATTAACGGTAACAATAAATAAAACTAAAAACAAATATTACTACAGTGCTTTTCATAAATGCAATAAGAACCCAAAAAAAATGTGGAGTCTAATAAATTCACTATCCAAAAACAAAACTATATCACATTACGTACCTCCTCAGATTATTATTCAAGATGCAACAATAACAGACCCACAACAAATTTGCGAGCAATTCAATATTTATTTCACCTCAATAGGATCAAAAATAAGTCAGAGTATTCCAACAAAATATCATTCAATACCTAACAAACCAATTAGTCAAATTTCACAAAATACCCTTTCCACCTTTACGCCTGCTTCCACAGATGAAATAATGAAAATATTATCCAATCTAGATCCTAACGTAAGCGCTGGGATGGATGGCATAAACACCAAAAGTCTGAAATGTGCAAAAGAATTAATCACAACAGAATTGACCGCCTGTATAAATAACTGTTTGCAAAATGGCATGTTCCCAGACTCTCTTAAATTAGCCAAAGTAACGCCTATACATAAAGCTGGTGCAAAGACAGAGCCTGGGAACTATCGTCCGATATCAGTATTACCAATTATATCCAAGGTTTTTGAAAAAATCATACATGACAGATTATCTTCATACCTTAACTCAATGAATTTTCTTTTTGAAAGACAATACGGATTTCGACCACACAGCAATACTCTTTCAGCCACTATAGACCTTATAACTAAAATAAAAACCAATATTGACTCAAAAAATCTAGTACTAGTGATCTTTATTGATCTGATGAAGGCGTTTGATACAGTCAGTCATTCCCTTTTGCTGTATAAACTTAAAGATATCGGCATAACCGGACCTGCATATAAACTACTTGAATCTTACTTAAACAACAGACACCAGGTGGTAAAAATCAATCAACATCACAGCTCTCCATTACCTATTAATTGTGGCATTCCTCAAGGTTCGATCCTCGGACCTTTGCTTTTTTTAATCTACATTAACAATCTTAGTCAAGTTAAACTCCAAGGTCACCTAACTCTATACGCGGACGATACATGTCTTTTCTATTTTGGTCGCTCACTCCAAGAAGTAATGCCTCAAGCTCAGCAAGACTTGGATTTACTCTTTGAGTGGTTTCAATATAATCTTCTCTCTATAAATATATCAAAAACTTGTTATTTAATACTATCAGCTAAGAACAAAAAAATCGAAATAAACACAGAACTATATATAAATAAACAACCTATACACCATAAAGAAACCGAGAAATATTTAGGATTAACTCTCGATAGTAA